>APFE031518788.1:3036-45909 GCA_000404065.3 Pinus taeda | reverse complement strand
GAGTCGCCATATTTCATCATATTCAACTGCCTTTGAAGCTTTACAAAAGCTGAAAGAACTCTATGACTCACATTCTGCTCTTGAAGTGATTCAGACTTAAACAGGAATGCAACAAATTACAGAGATAACCATATACACAAAGATGCAGCGGAAATAATACTTCATTTCATTAATGGAAAATACTGAAATATGCTTACAACCAGAAATGGAATTAAACCAGCTAGGGCGATGGCAACTTATCTCTGAGAAGAGATGTGTGGCTACATGCCTATGAACTGTCTTACAATGAGGCTCGAAGGCCTATTTATTGTTGAGAAACAATGGAAAAACCCTTCACATTCCAAAACCTAACCCTAGAAGATGAAACGCCAAATTGTGGGCCCCATTTTTGGGTAAGTTGGTACATCAACTTCCCGGGGTTGAGAATTGGTCGTATTATCTTCGTTTGACGCGCATGATAGCCCGTTGGAAAGATCTCTCCAAGGACTACGACGGAAAAGACGATTTTTAAACAAAAAAATCACTAGCGGTAGATTTCCCAAAAAACGTCGTTTAGGGCCTCAAAATGGCTTCGGAAGTTTAGGACCCAAAAAAACTGCTAAAAATAGTAAACTGTGCTATAATTAAGGAAACTGAAAGAAATGAAAGAAGAACTAGAGGGGATCCAAGTGGAATTAGAGGGTGGCCACCAATATCCACCTAGATCATTCCTCCCCCCTTAGGAAGCAATGGTCCCCATTGCGTTGAGTGTTCCTCCATGAGATGAGGGAACTTCTGCTGCACTTCGTCCCTGGTGAGCCACTTGCCTTGGTGAAGGAGTTGTCCTGCTTTGACAACTCGATATAGCTGGATATTCTGCTGGCGAGTGTGCTTGATCTGTGTGTCCATGATCCGATCAGTTGCAGCTTGTTCCATGCAAGCTGGATTTAACTCTGTGGGTGTGATTTGTTCTGCAATGTCGGACGTGTCTAGTAATGGCGGAAAGTATGGCCGAAGGTGGTCGACATTGAACACTGGGTGCAAGCCAAGGAATGGGGGAATGATGAGCTAAAATGCATTGTCTCCCACAACCTTGGTAATGGTGTAAGGACCATATCGAAGTGGTCTGAGTTTCCGATAGGCTTCGGTAAGGCGTTCCTTTTGCAAATGCATCCAGACTTCGTCGCCCACCTGAAACTTGTGTGGTACCCGATGTTGATCATGTCGCTTCTTGTACTTGGAATTTAATTTCTCCAGAATGTCATGGACCCGCTAGCGAATATGTTGGATGTGCTCAATGAAGTTGCTTGCCTTATCTGTTTCAGACTGGACATGAGCCGAATCTATGTGAGTGGTTGCAACTAGCATGGCCACTTCAATGGGACATAGTGGCTGGAACCCCAAGCCCACCTAGAAAGGGTTGTGGCCAGTCGAGCTATGGAGAGCCCGGTTGTAGTGTTGAACATAGGGGAGGCTCTCATCCCATGTGCGTGGATGCTTTGAGTTGTACATGCGCAGAATGTGTACGATCATCTTGTTGACAACCTCTGTCTAGCTATCAGTTTGAGGATGGAAGGTCGTGGACCTAGTGAGTTTTGTGTCAAGCATCGACTAGAGACTGGACCAAAATGTACTGAGGAACCTGTTGTCTCAATCTAAGATGATAGATTGTGGGATCCCAAAGTGTACCCACACTCGTTCAAAGAAGAGTTTAGCAGTGGCTTCTGCTGTGATATTCTTCTTGCAGGCGACCATAATGGCCATCTTCAAGAACCTGTCGACGACCACAAAAACATATTTGTTTCCATGCTTAGTGGAAGGAAGGCCTAACATGTAATCCATGGAGATGGATTCCCAAGGTCAACTAGGGGTAGGCAGCGGGGTATAGAGGCCTTGTTTCTTGATGGTCGGTTTGGCAATGGTGCAAACAGTGCATGATCTGATGTACTTCCCGACATCGTGTCGAAGATTCGGCCAATAGAAATACTTCTAAAGTACTGCCACCATTTGTTCAACCCCAAAATGTCCAGTAGTCTGATTGTAGTGTGTTTCCCAAATCATCTTGGCACGCTCACTCGAAGGAACACAAAGGTGACCCAGGTGGCATAACAGGGAATCCTGGATGTGAAAATCTAAAACATGCTGACCCTCCAAGAGTGTCTGGTATGTGTGGCCAAATTCTGGGTTGCTTTTAGAGAAGTGGCGAATCAGAAGTCTCGAGCCCACAAGAGTTGAGCACAGTGGTTAACTCCATGATTGGTGGTCGACTGAGACAATCTGCAACATTATTGGTGCCACCCTTCTTATACTTGATATTCAAATGGAACTGTTGCAGGTATGTGGACCATGTTTGATGGCGATCATTCTGCAATTTCCCTTGGGTTTGTATGAATTGCAGGGGTCGGTAGTCTGTGTGGATGACCGTTTCCTTCCCCAAAATGTAATGCTTCCATTATCAATAGGCCTGCACAATGCAATACATGTCTTTGTCATAAGTGGGATACTTCCGGACTATGTTTGAAAGTGTCTCACTGTGATATGCCACTAGATGCCCGTGTTGAGTAAGGACTGCCCCAATAGCATAATCAGAGGCATCTGCCTTGACAATGGTTATTGCAAGTCTGGTAATGCGAGCACGGGTGTCATGGAAAGGCGATCTTTTAACTCTGTGAATGCCCTCTGTTGAGATTCAAACCAAAAGAATTTTTCTTTCACTCCTCCGTTGGTGACTTGACTCAAGGGCCAAGTGATATGAAAAAACCCCAACATGAACCTGCTAGAAGTTGGTAAGACCTAGAAAGTTGTGGAGCTCTGTCAGAGTGGTTGGAGATGGCCAATCTCGAATGACTTGGATCTTGGATGGATCCACATGCACCCCCTGTTCATCAATAACGTATCCTAGATATTGAACCTGGGTCATGTTAAAAGTGCATTTCTCCAAATTGGCACATAACTTGTGGAGGTGCTCTTCCCAACTTTGGCTGAAGATCAGGATGTCATCCAAGTATACCACTACGAATGAGTTGGTGAATGGCTGCAAGATGTCTTCCATTAGCCCCATGAAGGTTGCAGGAGCATTTTTCAATCCGAAAGGCATCACCAACCATTCGAACAGACCCTCCTTGGCTTTGAAGGCAGTCTTCCACACATCAGAGGGTTCGATTGGTACCTAGTGATATCCTGACTTCAAATTGATCTTGCTAAAATATTTTTCCCCCTTCAATTGGTCCAAGAGGTCATCAATCCATGGGATCGGGTACCTATTATGGACAGTGATCTTGTGAAGATTTCGATAGTCAATATAGAGTCTCCAAGTCCCATCCTTCTTCTATGCCAACACGATCGGGCTCCCACAAGGTGATGAACTTGGACGGATGTGACCTTTCTGCAGCAGCTCCTAAATCTACCTCTTGATTTCATCATTCTCCATAATGGAGCGTCGATAGAGTGGTCCATTGGGCAGCGGTGCACCTGGGATCAGATCGATGGAGTGCTTGACCTGACAATGTAGAGGAACCCGTGCGGGGGAGCTGAAGATGTCCTCATACTCCTCCACGACCTTGTCCATTTGTAGTTGTCATGTGGAGGGGCCCTGTCTAGAGGTCGTGGCCACCGTCTTCTTGTTTCCTTGACGGCGTATCATCAAGAAAACAAATTTCCTGGTTTTGGAAACGAGCTTACTGCATTGTTTTGCAGTAATCAAAGAGATGGCGGTAGGCAGTGCTACCTCCGGTATCCTGTACAACTTAGTTCCCAAAGTAACAGTAATAGCATGGGGCCTTGATTCATACACAGCATGTTGCTTCCATAAGTATGGTTGTCCTAGTAATACATCACAAACTTCAAGGGGAGCAATGCCACACAATACCTCATCTGTGAAGGGCTTGATGTTGTATGGAAAGTGGCACTGTTGGCTCACGCAAAGATCCCATCCTTTGTGAAGCCACCCGATGGTGTACGGTTGTGGATGTGTTGTGGTCGGTAAGCCCAAATGCTTCATGACCTTTGCTGAAATGAGTTTCTTTTGGCTCTTACTGTCGACAAAGAACTGTAGCGGGGAGCCCTTTACTCACATTTGGGAGTGGAAAAGATGCTCCTCCTCCTCTGGATCTTCGGGTTCCTCCTTCTGGATCTTCGTGGTGGCAATGGTGGCGTTGGGCTTTGCCTCGATAATCTTCTTCCCTTTGTCATTCCCCTTGTCAGGTTCTGACTCAGAGTCGAAACCTGCATCCGATTTTGAAACCTTTAGATCAGCCACCAGTCACTGCTTGGCCCGACACTCACTTGCGCTGTGAGTGGAGCTCTTATGGAACTCACACCACTTTCCCATGTCATTTTTTGGCTTCACGGCACTGTTCTTTGCTTGCAGCTTTGACGGGTTGTCTTGGGCCGCCCCGCCTTGGCTTTGTCCTTTGTTCTGTGGTTTGGGGGGCACATTTCCCTTGCTTTGGATTCGCAGATCCAAAGTCTCACTTCTTCTATTTAAACTTTTGCTCGACCCTGACGGCATATCGGTATGCAATGCTAAGCGAGGAGATGTTCAGGAATTCTATTTCTTCCTGGATGTACTTGTGCACATAGCCACAGTATTTGAGTACCAAATGCTGCTCTGAATCCTTGATACCCAACTTTGTGCGAAGGGTATGGAAAATATTGGTGAACTCCCACACGTCTTGGTCCCTTCCCTGCCACAGCGTGGTCCACTTTATGTATTGATCCTCATAGCTTTCGACAGGGTAGTATTGCTCCTTGATGGCATCCCAGAATGAATTCCAAGTGGGTGCGACCGAAAATAGTGATCTTGTACTTTCATCCTTATGCTCGCAGTAGGTTTCCCACTAGTCCTTAATGTAGGGGGCTGGTTTGAGAAGAGCGAAAATAATATTTTACCAACTGGAAAAATCATGAACAGAAAAATAACCCTCTAGTAGATTTAACAATTTATCGACAACATCTGCGTTTATTTGACCCTCGAATATGGGGATTTCAAAATTAACTTGTACCTTAAACGGTGTGGCATTTCCAGAGTAGATGTTGGAAGCCAATGCGTCACCCCTAGGTAGTCGCTGAAGGATCTGGGAAAAGTTGTTCATCATCGCGTTCCTTTGTTACTCGAGGGCTTCTTCGAGAACAAACTGTGGGCCCCGTTTGGGTAAATTGGTACATCAACTTCCCAGGGTCATAACTTTGGCATACGATCTCCATTTGACGTGCACAGTATCTCATTAGAAAGATCAATCCGAGAAACACAACTTTGGGAAGAGCAACATGATGGACCCATGTTGCTCCCAGTTTTCCCAAAAAATGTCGTTTAGGGCCTCAAAATGGCTTTGGAAGTTTAGGACCCGAAAAACTGCTAAAAATAGTAAACTATGCTACAATTAAGGAAACTGAAAAGCTAAAAGAAATAATCATGGGGGTGCAAGTGGACTTGGCATGTGGCCATCAATATCTACGTGGATCATGAAGACAGTTGGGAAAGAAAAGAAAAAAATGATCAATGGATTCCTCATCCCTCTTCAAATTCACCAAGGGTGAAGTCGAAGCAAAGAATGTTACTAGAATGGCGCAATAGAAGTGTCTGATGACCTACCTAAAGATTGCTTCAATGGGAAGTCTGGATGTAAGGGTGGAAGGAAAGGAAGATGCCTTGGTTGTAATAAGTTCGGCCATTATGTGAAGGAGTGTCTAAGGTAGGGACACATCACTTGATGATGATAACAATCATTCCAGGGACATCTTTAATCCTCAGAGGAATGACAGGCAATGCAAGTCATCAAGAAAATGACCGACTCTTCTAGAGAAAGAAAGGAACCCAGGTATGAAGAATCAAATGTTGTTTATGATAATATAAAGAAGTGTTATCTTGTATTGGCCCTCTCCTTCAGATTCTTTGGGAATCTGGCTTATTGATCGTAGTGCGTCAAGGAACCTCATCAGATAAAAGGGTGCTCTCTCAAATTTGGTAGAGACAGAAAAAACCATGGGATTATACTTGGAGTCTATGCCACCTATCCCAGAACGGGTGTAAGAAATGTTACCCCTCAATTGAATGAGGGTAACTCTACTCATTTACAAGAATCTTTTTTATGTACCTAATCGCAAGAAGAACCTGGTGTCCATCTCGGAAATGGAATTCAAAGGTTTCAGGGTGGCATTCATCGATGGAAAGGTACATGTTGAAAACTAGAATTTTCAAAGATGCTTTTTCTCCTAGGTTCACGGTTGGAAATTTGTATCAAGTTGCAGGATGGTCCATTAGGGATCATGTCAATTGACATATCAAATCTATAACACCAGGGGTCTACCTATGGGGCTCTACCCAATGTGAGTCAGATGGTGATAGGGATGCTTGAATTCAAGAGGAGCATGAAGGTACATGTCTGAGATGTACTGAAGGAAAATATTATAAGGGGACCATTCCCCTCATGCAGTAGGTCCACAGGTTTGCAACAACCCGAGGAGTTTGAGTTTCATGATCGAGAATCTCATGTATACAGGTGGAAGAAAGCCCTCTATGGCTTGAAGCAAAACACCCCGAGCGTAGTATGAGAGGATTGATAACTGTCTGATGAAGCTGAGATTCACCAGGAGTGAAACCGATCCAAACCATTACTTGAAGGTTGTGGATGATAGACCTCTCATACCTGCACCTTATGAGGATGACCTATTTCTGACAGGTGCAGACCCTCTCATTTGCAGAAGTAAGAGGGAGTTGGATTCCGAATGTGGAATGATAAACTACAAGCCTGTGACTACCTCAAGGATCTTAACTTTCAAAAGTTGTATGGTAGTGATGTCGGACTAGATTTGGGAAATGCCTCTGAGTTTCATAAACTCATTCGCGTTGATGTTCTTTGTGAACTTCCGTATGGATATATGTTTTGCAGTTAGCATGGTGAGCTCATATTTGGTTGAGCCTCACTAGATTGGTGCCAAGAATCTTCTGAGATATCTTCTGCGCACAATCTCTCATGGATTGAGATACACCGCTGGAAATATGAAACTGCATGATTATTCGAATGCTGACTGAGCAGGCAGTGTGGCGGATCACTAGAGCACTTCGTAATGTTGGTTCCCTTTGGATTCTGCTTTGATATCATGGATGAACAGGAAGCAGAACTCAGTTGCTATAAGCACCGTTGAGACCGAATACATAGCTACAAGTATGATCTCATGTGAAGCTACATGGTTGTAGAAGCTCTTAAGTGAGCTGTTTGTACACATGATGAATACCATTGTGATTCTTTGTGACAACCAAAGGGGGGATTTGATTATTGAGGAATCTCGTATTCGATGATTGCTCCAGCAGATAGACATCAGACACTGCCTTATCTGGGATATGGTAAGTCGATGAGCGAGGAGGCTCCATCGCATTGAGACTGATGTATAGGTCGCAGACATTTTGTCAAAGCCTCGGGGAAAGGTCAAATCTGTGACTTTCCCGAATGACTTGGAGTCGTTGAGATACCTTCTTATAAGGGTCCTACATGGTGCATGCATTGAGCTCTGGGAGCTATGGGGGGCTTAGTTTATTTATTGGAGCAACGTACGACCACATGGCGACTCACCCTCCCCTGGTGGTACGTTATGTACAAGATGACAGGTTCAACCTTCCCTTGTGATACCCCGTGGCGACTATGGAACAGGATGATTAGTTCTCTTGTGGATCAGGATGATTAGTTCTCCTGTGGAAACTGTGAAACAAGATGATTAGTTCTCTTGTGAGTCGGGATGATTAGTTCTCCCATGGCAACTATGGAACAAGATGATTAGTTATCCTATGGGCCAGGATGATTAGTTCTCCCGTGGCAATTGTGGAACAGGATGATTAGTTCTCCTGTGGGCTGGGATGATTAGTTCTCCTGGGGCAATTGTGGAAAAGGATGATTAGTTCTCCTGTGGGCTGGGATGATTAGTTCTCCCGTGGCAACTGTGAAACAAGATGATTAGTTCTCCTGTGGGCCAATATAATTAGTTCTCCCGTGGTGACTATGGGGCAAGATGATTCGTTCTTCTGTGGACAAGATGATTAGTTCTCCTATCGAGGCATCCTACCCATCCAGTTTGGGACTCATGGGAAGTACCTCTCATCTTATCAATGAGCAGGGAAATGGGGTTAGGGACCATAGTAAAACTATCGATGTATCTACCATACTCCCTATGTTAGAATGACCTCCATTGGTCTGGGATCAATGAAACTGATCTGGGATTAGTATGAGTGGTTTAAGACACTCTCTTGTGATATTGATCTGGGATCACTAAAACTAACTTCGGGCCAGTAAGAGTGATGTGACATACTCTCTTCAGATGAAACTAACTTTGGGTCAGTAGAGAATGGTATGAGACATTCTCGATCAATTCTTCTTCTTCATGGTTTAGTAGAGCAAAGCAAAGCAGAGCTCAGTAGAGCAGAGTAGTGTAGGGCACTGATGGCAGAGATAGTACAGTCGGACATATGGATCAGTGGATGGAGTTCTCCTTAGTTGAGAGGGAGTGTTAAAATTGGCAACTAGGGCCAAACTCCATGTTGGTCATCTTATTAATGAAATTTGATATTTTTCTTAGATCCCTCTCATAGAGAGGTGTAGTATTGATCTAAAGATCATCCAATTCCGATAAGTATTCATAGAGACATGAATTTATTTGTGTTATGGGACAATTCGTCAAGGTCGGCCAACAACCAAATAAACCCCACTTGTGCTCAACCTTTTAGTATAAATAGAAGTGGCCTTCAATTCATTTCAACACACTTGGGATCTCTTCCTCTCTACTTGTCTTTGGGTTTTAGTAGGAGGAGAGATCCTGATAACGTTGCCCTAATCCAGAGGGCAGAAGCTAGAACTGCTGGGAAAAGCCAGAAAACTCAGAAAATCCAGAACTGTCGGGAACTACCGGGAACAACCAGAACTGTAGGGAACAGCCGAATTGTTGGAATTGTCGGAACTGTCGGGAACTGTAGGGAACTGCGGGAACTATCGGAACTGTCGAGAACTGTCGGAACTGTCAGGAATTGCTGGAATTGCCAGAATTGTCGAGAACAACGAAAAATTGTCGAAACTATCAGACAGTTAAATATCCTTTTGTGAATTGTTGTTATTAAATAATGATCATACCTCACCTTAGATATTTTGAATAACATTCATTCATTCCTTTATTTTAGATTATGACATGGACTCTTTTTCTCATCCAAACTTTGTACAATTTATATTGATCTTTCTCCAATCTGCAATTTCAACTTATGAATGTCGAATTGTTTTCATTATCTACAAAAGTTTGAAATCATTATTTGTAAGAGGAATTCTAGTCTAGATAAACAAATATCATAGTCATGATTATTTGTATTGCAATTTGCAACATAACTTTATTCAATAAAGTTTGAGGTGGTGGGTGCAGGAAGAGTGCTTTTCAGCCCAGGAGGGCACATGGTATTCTCATTTTTTGTAGAGTTTGGGAGTAGTTTTAAATAAGTTGGTCGAAGCATATGCCTTGCTTCAAGGGATTCTCCTCTCTTCCTCTGCATCTATCCATCATATTTCCATTTTTGGGGACTTGAAAAACACCATTTAATAGTTCCAATTGGGCTCTTCTTCCTAAAATGGTCGCCTTAACTTGATTCTTCATTGGATTATAATGGCTCTCCACTCCTTTCCCATGATGTGATTCTTTCATCTCCTCCATATTAACAACCAAATGTTGACCTCCTTGCCAATCATGAACTTCATGCAACAGAGGGGATATTAATGGTCAATGTTGCTCTCCCCTCGTGCCTGATTCCCTAATGATTATCCACATTACAACTTATGACATCACAAGCTCACATGTAATTTCCCTTTTTATTCCTTATGTTTGGTTCTTCTCCCCTCTATCATAGCAAGCTTTCCCTCCCATTTGCAACCATCAATTAATATCACTCCCACGCTTTCAATGTATATGTTAATTGTTAATTTGGGGTAGCATCAGATGTGCTCTAGCTATGAAAATTGGTGGAAAGGCTAAGGCACATAAGATATCCAATACTCAAAAAAGGTTTAGGCAGATTCTAAAAATTTTGGGAGATATTAAAATAATCAATATTTTTAATGGAGTGCCTAAGTCTAAACTTAGGGAAAATAAAACATTAATGTGAATTAATATAAAACTATGTTAGAATGGTCCAAAATTCATGGATCAAGCTAGATCTAATCTTAGCCATTGATTAGGGACTTAATTTCGTCCGTTGAGTTGTCAACGAGTAAAGTATAAGAGGAGGCTTGAGGGTCACTTGGAGAACACACCAAGTTGATCAAGATTTCGATTTTCTGGGGCTGGGTTTGCTAAGGAAGTCGAGAGAGTGATCAGAGTTGCAGTTGAGGGGCAATGAATATGGACGCAAAGAGGTAGATATAGTGCTAGGAGGATCAGTGCAGTAGCCGAGAGCGTGGGATGCAAAACCATCTAGGGGTTCACGCAGAGCTAGCCAGCGCTCACGCAGAGACAACCATGAGCTACACATTGCCTCAAAGAGCCAGCGTGGGTGACACAGAGGGCTAGAGGGTTGACGTAGTGCCTCCAGAGGCTGATGTTGGCCAAGCCATAGTGACGTTGGGTAAACGTTGGGCCAGAAATGGTTGACACTATCACTAGAGGCTCATGCTAGGGTTTCATGGGGCAGATTGGAGCTGTGAAGTTGCCAGAGTGATTATCTGAGGTTTCAGCTGGAACATCTATCTACGACTGAGAGGTACTACTTTCAAGATTATTCTCTATTGGGTGAGCTAGTTTTGGCACCCAAATTGTATTCAGAAACTGCATAATAATAAAACCCTCATATAGTTGCACCAGTTTTCCCACATTGGGTTTTTCCGAGGACATTGGTCCAAAAACAACAATGTCACTTGTGTGCTTGTTTTGTTTCCTTCAGTTGATGATCTGTAATGTGTTGAGCATGTACTTGTATTTATTTCCAGTATTTACATGGTAAATAACTTTTTAATTAATAGAGCAAGTAGGTAGGAATAAATCAGTAAAGTACATGAAGGGTTTCTAACAATTAGACTTAGAAATTCCAACACAATATCAGTGCGTGGTTGCAGATCACAGGAGAACTGAGGACATCAGCCGAGCAGAGCAGTAGCAGTAGAAAACAGTTGTCCTGAGTGATATAACTTGTTCCTAGCATAGTAGAAGTGGTGACGTAGTGCCTGCGTCATCAAGATTGAGCCAGGAAGAGGCCAACACAAAGACTGAGGGCAGAAGCGGATCACACAGAGCCAGGTAGAGACTGGGAGGGTTGATGCATTTGGCTAGGGGAGAATTTTAGCGAGTTCCTTATTGCACAGAGACTAGGAGCTCTAACCTTCAGTTTGCTAGGGTTTAGGAGGTTGTGGGTAAGTTGCAGAATGGAGATGGTGGGGTACTTTAGTCAGAACAATACCTAACAGGGAAAGGCCAAGGAGGAGGGAGTTGCTACCAAGGATTTATAGCCAAGAAATCCAGATCAGTGGTGCAGCTGCACTAATGATCGGACTGGGGGCATATTGACATTAGCAGAAGGGTTTCCAGGAGGGAAATCGAGGCTCAGAGGGAGTCACACCAAGAAATTCTAGGAGGGAAGTAAAGGAGCAGCTAGATGGTAGTGAATGGGGTAAGAGACCAGGACAAACTGGATGGATCCTCAAAATTCGTAGTCTGGAAGGCCGGAATTTTATCTGTTCTAGACACGAATCATGTCAAGAACTTCGCCTTGAGGACAATAGCAATCCTAGTTGACCCAGCTAATAACGAAAAGTACAAGGAGGAAATGGCGAGGGCCAAGAGCATCATGATTGATGGGGTCAAGGACCATGCAGTAACACATATTGCCGAAAAGGACACGACAAATGAGATGTGGGAGGCCCTAAAGAAATTGTACCAGCATACTTTTGTGCAAAGAAGGGTGTTACTAGAAAATCAATTGTGGTCATACCAGATGCAGAAGGGAGAACAGATCGACATCTTTCTCGGTCGATTGAAGGAGATCCGGGATCAGCTGACTTCCATTGGGGCCACGCCAGATCAATAATTGATGATGAGAACAGCCCTAAATGCAGTCTCAGAAGACTAGGAGGTGTTTGTCCAAAGCATACTGGGCAGGACGACCCTTCCAAATTGAGAGGAAATGTGGGCGGCTCTTCGCCAAGAAGAGATTAGAAGGCTGAGCAAGGTGAGAAGCAGCGGCAAGGGGATCAGAATCAAGGAGGAGGAGGTGGATGTTGCCCTAGCATCTGAGGGAAATCAAGAGAAATGGAAGAAGAATGACCTCTCCAAGGTCAAATGCTTCCACTATGGGGAGCTGGGTCATTATGTGACCCAATGTCCATGGAAGAAGAGCAAGGGAGAGGCCTCTAAGACCAAGGTTGCACCAGCAAGAGCAGAGAAGGAAGTGGATACAGACGACGATTGTGTCATGAGTGCACACATGCCACTTGAGTGAAAGTGGGGAGACATCGAGATGTAGTCAGACGGACTATAGGTGATGAGGGGCAGGATCCTCAAGGTACCCAGCCTCTTGGATTAGACCTTGCTACGGGAGCCCTGAAGAGGAGTAGCAGTACTAGCGGATGTTAGTAGAGATGGATACAGATGGAGCAAAAGAGGGAGCTATAGTGCAGGATTCTCAGGACAACGTGAGGCAGCAATGCGAGAAGCAGGGGAGTGTTGCACCAGTGCAAGATGGCACAGAGAGGTGTGCAACAGTGCGAGATGCATGGAATAGTTGTAGCAGCGCAGAGGTCAGAGAGGAGGCACTTGTCAGCGATAGAGGGAGCTTCAACATCATGGGTGTATCTAGCTTGACAGAGACGTCAGAGTTGGGACAGCAGTTACTTACTTCTCAGTAATTGGGGTGTAGTGCAGCAATTAGCAGTGACGGTGTTATAGGCAGCACGATGCAACAGGATGAGAGGGAGTTGCAGTACGGATGTAGCAATGGCAGTGGCATGGCCATGGGTAGTAGTACAGGATGTCACAGTGCAGATGATGGGTAGTTGTCCTAGCATCAGCACAGGGACCGATGCCTGATGATCAGGGTGATACTTAGTGAGGAGTATTGTTAGAGCACAGTCCTTGCTAAGAGGGAGTGTTGATTTGGGGTAGCATCAAATGTGCTCTAGCCACGAAAATTGGTGGAGAGGCTAAGGCACATAAGATATCCAATACCCAGAAAGGGTTCGGGCAGATTCTAAATAAGTTAGGAGATATTAAAATAATTAATATTTTTAATGGAGTCCCTAAGTCTAAACTTAGGGAAAATAAAATATTAATGTGAATTAATATAAAACTGTGTTAGAATGGTCCAAAAGTCATGGATCAAGCCAAATCTAATCTTAGTCGTTGATTAGGGACTTTATCTCGGCTGTCGATTTGTCAACGAGAAAAGTATAAGTGGAGGCTTGAGGGTCAATTGGAGAACACACTGAATTGATCAAGATTTCTACTTTTTGGGGCTGGGTTTGCTAAGGAAGTTGAGAGAGTGATCAAAGTTGTAGCTGAGGCACAGTAAATATAGAAGCAGAGAGGCATAGATAACGCCAGGAGAATCAGCGCAATAGCTGAGAGTGAGGGAAGCAGAATCAGTGAGGGGTTCATGCAGAGCCATCCAGGGCTCACGCAGAGGCAGTTAGGAGCTGCGTAGTGCCTCAGAGGGACAGTGTGGGTGACGCAAAGGGCTAGAGGGCTAGCGTAGTGCCTCCAGAGGCTGACGTAGGCCAAGCCAAAGTGATGTTGGGTAAATGTTTGGCCAGAAAGGGCTGACGCTATCACTAGAGGCTCACACCAGGGTTTCGTGGGGCAGATTGGAGTTGTGAAGTTGCCAGAGTGATTATCCAGGGTTTCAGTCGAAACATCTGTCTCTGACTGAGAGGTACTACTGTCGGGATTATTCTCTATTGGGTGAGCCGATTTTGTCACCCAAATTGTATTCAGAAACTGCATAATAATAAAACCCTCAGATAGCTACACTGGTTTTCCCGCATTGGGTTTTTCTAGGGACATTGATCCAAAAACAACGGTGTCACTTGTGTGCTTATTTTGTTTCCTTCAGTTGATGATCTCTAATGTGTTGAGCATGTACTTGTATTTATTTATAGTATTTACGTGGTAAATAACTTGTTAATTAACAGAACAAGTAGGTAGGAATAAATCAGTAAATTACATGAAGGGTATCTAACAGTTAGACTTAGAAATTCCAACATCAATGGGTTTACCCTACAATGGAATATTAGTCTTTCGAAAATCCAAATCATTGCAGTATGAGGGTCTTAATTATGATGGAAATCCCATTAATTGTCGGCCATTGCTCTGTTATTATTCCCCTACTCCTATTTTATAGGTTCATGAATCCTCCTAGTTGTTTATTTACTATATTTGTCATTGGGTTCTCCTGGTTTCTAGCTTCCTCTTACCCTAGTGTTATTTACCCTATGACGTTACGTGCCATTTCTCTTCACGGACCAGCCTCGACTTTCCTAGAGGATGATCCTGAAGCGTTCACTTTACAGATTCATTGGCTTCAGTTATGTGGCAAGCAACTAGAATCACAAGGGAAATTATCATCCATCACATGGACACCATGCAAAGACTATAAAATGAAATCAAGGCTTTCTACTATGAATGTGAGACCCATAGAACAAGAATCTACACCCTCTCCTACTCATTCATACTCAATGTTGTCTCCACAAGGAATGTCATTGTTATTAGACCTAAATATGTTGATCCCAAGTAAAGAACACAATTACAAAAAGGATCAATGGTCCCTTCCTATCACAAGTTTCTCTAAATAAAGTGATTTAGTATACCAATCTTAGGCATATATTATAGAGATTACTTGGTGAATGTCAACTTTGAGTATATGTATCCACCTACATTAGTCAAGATTAAAGGTATTTTTGAGTCAGAAATTTTGGAGTGGTTCCCTTGAGCTGTAATTATTATTTTTTGTACTTTTGTTGTGTCATATCGACACAAATTTTACCAATACAATATCCTCCATTTTCATCCCCAAAAAACTTTATACATGAAATCCCATTTGTCTTGAACCGCATTCCAATTTGGTACTTGTCTTTGAATTTTTGAAAAACACCGCACTTTCAAAAATGGACTTTGTTAGCGATTAGTATGGAAATATAATATAATAGTTTTTATAAATATAATAATTATATTGTTAGCCCTCAGGGTGGAGATCAACTTGGCAAAGCATGTTAGGTAAAGATTATGAGGTCTTGGTTCAAACCCTCACTTATTTGTATCCAGTTAGGTGTGGGCGTGGTTCACCATGGTATAGTGGTCAGGATTGGAGATGATGGAACTCTTCGTGCCTCTTGAGTATGATATCACTCCAATTGCCATTTCCACTAATTACTCTCTCTCTCTCTCTCTCTCTCTATATATATTATATATATATAATTTTAACAAATATTAATTTAAATATTAAATAGCATTCCACAAATTTTTTATTTTTTTATTTTTTTATTTTTTTATGTTGTGGTTCACTGACACCCTGGTCAACGGGTGGCGCTACGTCCATGGAAATATCTGGGCTGATCAACCTCAAAGGGCATTTAGCCCCGCGGCCCACTGGCAAGGCCTGACCCCAAGGGCTTCAGGGAGATTGGACCCTGTGACCTCCCGTTAGCGAGGCACTGATTTTGACCAACTGAGCTAACCCTTGCGGCTAGCATTCCACAATTATAATTGAGTGTTAATTTTATATACATCATTTACTATGTATAAATAATATAGTAATTGTTCTTAAGTATATAATAATTGTAACACATATTAATTTAAATATTAAAATAACATTCCACAATTATAATTGAGTGTTAAGTTTATATTTAATTTAAATTTGTAAATTATTAGATTTGTATTAAACCAACATAGATCCATGTTAACTCTGAATCTACTATGTGTTGAGAAGGATCAAATCTTTAAGATGCAAACTTTTTTTTAGTGCAAAACTTGAGGAAAGGTTTGCACTTGGAAAGATTTGATTCCTCTATGCTCTTGGTAGATTTGAAGTTAAGATGGATCTACTTAACTATAAGAAAATTTAAATTTTCACTTGTTTTGTATAACATATAAAATTATTTTTGTTATTGATATTTTTTAAAATGCTCTCTCTCTCTCATACTTTTTAAAATGTTACATGTCAATTTCATATTAAACATTCAAGAATTACAAATTTCTATCATATATTGAATTAGAAAGAACTCTCCCTCTCTCTCCATATATATATGTGTGTGTGTGTGTGTGTCTATCCAAATATTTATTTATAACTCATATTAAACGTTTTTGGTTATTATTGTTTTTTAAATATTATATATGAAATCTATATTAGGAATTGAATAAATTACACATTAATTTAAATTATTGTATTTTCCTCTATATAAAGTTGATATAAAATTATGTTATTTACAACTGATAGTAAGATATTTGTTATTAATATATTTTTGTTTTAAATATTACATGTACGTTGACATATGATGAATTACACATCATTTAAGGTCAATAATATTATTTTTACATGTCATTTGTTAATTCCATATTAAGTAGTAAAGGAATTATACTAAAAAAGTTATATTTTTCACCAATTACTTTATCTTTCTATATAAAGTTTGATGTGAGATTAAGGTGGAAACTGAAGCATTTTATTTATGGCCAACATTGATTTTTTTTTGTTATTAGTATTTTGTATTTGTTAGTGTAATTATTATTTTATTATTTTTAAGTGTAATTTTATGTGACAACATCTCCTCCATATTGGGTTGTAGAGTGCCTCTCGACGCAATGAACTTATTAGTCATAATAATAATGATGATAATTCAAAAGTGTGATATCGCTTCTTCTTCTTTTTGGTTTGTTAGCATATATGTGACTTGCAAGACTAAGCTGTGATCTAAGGTACTGTGACTTAAGAGCATCTAAGTTGTCAAAATCACTCGAGGAGCACACTTGGCCTAGGCCACACCAATCCTTAACATGTTCTTCCAACATACATTCATAATTATATTCTTACAAGACAAGAGAACCCTCAAAGAATACAATATAAGTAGAGGCTCCACTTTATCCTTAGTATCGAGAGTGCATGGAGGAACGAGACTTGAACCTTCAGTCTCCTACAAAGAAATAATCAAAGGGGATGCATAACATGCCAAGGCCACAACCCCATTTGGGACACTACCTAGGCCTTACATAGTGGAAAAGATGGAGAAACACCCACAAGTAAATAATATGTTCTCATATTTTCATAAGTAGGTTGTAATATGTAGATTTAACGACTTTTCCCCTAATTCTGAGGATATTTACCAATGGATATACACAAACTGGACTACAAAATGTGACATCTACTTATGCTCAAAAGGTTTCTTCACTGTACACCCCTTCTCAAAAGAATATTACCAAAAAATTATGGAGGAAGGACCGTGGTTCTAGGGAAGAATTGGTTTATTCACTACACATTGGTTCCTTCATTTTGACTCAACAACTGTGAAAGTAACAAAAATGTGTGTCTAGGCTTGTCTGCCTAACCTCGCACTCCTCTTATGGCTCCATCAAGTTCTTGAATACATCGGAAACACAATGGGATTATTTATTAAAACAAACAGTGAGAGAATAACAAAGTGACTTTTCACATATGCTCGCATTTGTGTGGAGATCGACCTCAATAAGGGATTGTCAGATCATATCTAGCTGAACAACAGACATTTCCAATGGACACAGAGTCTAGATTATGAAAACAAAGTCTTTAGATGTTGTGTATGTAACCAAACAGGACACTTACAAGATAGTTTCCCTTTGGCCAAAAAACCAACAAATAAGAGGAAAGGGCAATGGCTTAAAACAAGAGCTGAAAACCATACGAGCCCCATCTTTCTGATGATGAAGAAGAGGTGGATCAAAAGGACCCCCTAAGAAAAAAATGAGGAAATGACTAAAAAAACAACACAAGAGGAGTCTCCTGCACAATCAACATATCCTAATCAGAACATAGAGATGGCAGTCATACCAATCCTTGTAGTACACAAAGTAGTAGTGACAAAGAATGAGATGATACCAAGAACCAAAATATCTCATGTATTAGAGAGCCCTGAATCAAAAAGGAGCTTACCACTTTAGCAAATATAATAAACATGGAATTAGTTATTATCCAACCTACCATAGGGGTTCGAAAGGAAGTAAAAAAGAAGAAAGGGAAGGAAGGAAAAGTGGATGATTTCTACAACTATATATGTCGTTACGCATTCTAGCTAGTTTTTTTCGTATATTCTTTGTTATGAGGACATTTAGCCACTATTGTGATGAATCCAAGTGTCATTTCTCTCTGACTACATGTTATTCATGTATCTACAAAATGTAACTTAGGCAAGCAGAACTGGTAAACGGTGGATAGATGAATTAATACTTGAAACATTAACTTACTGAAACATAGTCAAGTAAACAATGTTGAATTTGAACTTCAAGAATTCTTGAATCACAGTCAAAGAACTCACAAAATATGAAATAGGTAACAATGAAATAATATAATAGTGCAAGTGTGTCTTTGTATTAAAAACGTTTAGTATCAAAACTTACAGCAATTTGTATAAACAAAATTTCAATGTCAACAGAAGAAAATTTTCATTGATTCCATCCCCTCCCATTCAATGTCTGATAATGTATTTATACAAAAAATATCCCATACAAAAATATCACATATCAAAAATACAAATCACGGTCCCCAATCTTCGAAACAATGTTTATCCCACAAGTTTTGACCTTATAGGTCATATCGACATATACTTTAAAAATAAACAAGTATAACAATTAAAGTGTCATGTCAGCAAGGAACAATAACTAAAAGGACTGAATCTGGAAACTCAAACTTGACCACACACTTGCATAGGTCATCTGTATGATACCACATAGATAAAACCAACAAACAATATATTTCTAGAGTTATGGCTACAGAATCTGTGATTTTGCAGTTGCTATTAATAAAATCAATCATATTGACTAATAATTATTCATACCTTTTGAAAAATATGAAAAGAGAAAACAATTTATCTAAACATCAATCACTTGGAAGAAGTGAGATTTTGTACATCATAAGCAATAATAACGTTAATACAGGAAGACTTAATTACTATTCGATTCTCTGCCAACTATAAATTTTCTTTTAGCTCGGTAACTTGTTTATCATATTATTCAGTCATGGATTTCCTTTGCATCCTAAATTGTTCATTCTCTTGATGCAATTCATGTACTTCGTGTTTTAGATAAGGAACTACGGATATGTGTTTCTCCTGCCAAAACCAACTTTGCAAGCATTTGTGAGAGTCATTTTCATTTTGACAATCATTGTTGGACCCAAATGCAACATCATTGAATTTAATAAAGATTGAATTGTCCTCTAAATCTTCAACAGGCTTGGTTTCTAACTTTTCCCTTTTAAGTGTTACATCTTCAGGGATGTTTATCTAGACAGGGATGGTCGTAGTTGAACCTTTCTTAGACCTGTTCCTTTTGGCTCAAGATATCTGATGAACTAACTAATTATTTGTAACCTAAGACTGTATGGTTGTAATTTTATCATATATTTTTTTGTCTAGAGGTTCAGATTGGTCACAGTATTTAGAAAGAGAGTATAGTGGCTCTTCATATGTGAATTTTGGTGTGCTTAACCGAGACAATCGTCTAGGGTTTTCTAGTACATAACTATGATGAACCAAGGAGATGAGGGTTTCTGGTGAATTTCCATGAAAATTCTCCTCAATTTCTTCAATCTTTGGAGGGATTTTCTTCTTGTCGATTACTGGAGGTTTCACAAAATTATTTCTACAAATAAACGCTTCCTAGGAACCTCTTTGGTAGAATTCAACATTTTTGTGAGACTTTTAAACAAATAGTAGGGGAGATTTAACTTATAACCCAGGGAAAAACAAAAAAAGCAATTGAAAGTTATAATAGAACACAAATACATAACGACCTTCACAAGTAATATAACGTCTGATAATCAGAACTAGGTCTTTCCATTTACTTTTTAATAAGTTAACGAACATACCTTTGATGTTATAGGATGTTTTCTTGGAGATGAGAAACTTATTCTTATGCGGAATTTTCATGATTGCAAACAAAGGTGAATTCCCTAGATCTAATCATTCTAACCTAGAACAGCAGAAGACAAAAAGATTCAAGTTTCCCTTAGAGAAATTAGAAAACGGGAAATAAGCTTACCTGGAATCTGTAGCAATCCTTTCTTTCCTCCTTGCTTGTAAGTTCCAACTCTAGCTCCAAGTACTATAATTAGAACCTTCACACATGACTAAAATAAGTGAAGGAACCAGAATCCACGTGGCATAATCTAAATATCTATTCAATGATTCAGCATGCCATTGAATTACATGAGTGCAAACATAACACAAAAAATATAAGAAAACAAGATGCTCTTTGTATTAACAAATATAGGAGAGAGTTACAACCATAAATAAAAGTTTTACTTTGTAGATGTCTCCCCAAGTTGACTTGCCCTGCCTTGCCACAAAACACACCTCAAGATCAACCCTAATGCGTGAATGTGATGACTCCTTAGGCTCAAAGTAGCAGCATAAGGGCATTAATAATCTCCAAAATCCAACCTTGAGGCTATGGAAGGCAGTAAATATATAGGGTAAGAGTGATAGTTTAAGATTTACCATTCTAGACTTGAGGTCCACAATTATGAGAGGATGAGCTCAAGGGATAAGAGATAGGTCCATTAGATTAGGATCAGATAAGAATTCGAGATCTATATCTATGGTAAATAGTTAATATCACGTTAGAAGCTTCTAGAAGAGGAATATTCAAAATATTTTTAATTTTCCCGAATTTCTAGAATCAACACACCTACAGAATGGAGCAACATGCGTTAGTCAACATTGATGCTTAGGTATGCAACTTTCACCCAACACAGGTGGACATGCATATAGGGTGCACTGGGGATAAAAACATGGTTTTTGAGCAAATAGACCCAGAAACTCAGACTTTTTGGAGAGATGATGCTTAGAGCTTTGCGAATGGATTATGACAACGTGTTCAAGAATGTTGATTGATTCGGTTTGTAGGCCTATTGAATAGATGTGACAAAATGGCATGTAACACCATGGAACATTCTTGCTGGAAACGATTTGGACCATCTCTC
Source organism: Pinus taeda (assembly GCA_000404065.3). Lineage (NCBI taxonomy): Eukaryota > Viridiplantae > Streptophyta > Pinopsida > Pinales > Pinaceae > Pinus > Pinus taeda. Next base: position 24,758 of record APFE031518788.1, on the reverse strand, counting down.
TCCTTCAATAGGAAGACGAGTAGATTTGGCTATGAAAGCTTCGTTTATAGGAATTTCAACATCTCCCACTCATGCAACCTTCCTGTTGCAAGTTTGTGCAAAGACCTTGGTGACCTCAACATTGTAGCCTCGAAAGGCCTAGATAAAGTTCCACCATCTTGTTTCTTTAAATAGGGTCAAATACTCCTCCTAGGCTTCTATCGTCTCACTACTAGGGGGTTCAATCCTCACAACCTGGGGCGATTAAACAAGATATGAACCATAATGCTCCAGAGACTATTCACAAAATAAAGGAAAATCATTCGATTGGGTTATGACCAACCGAAAATCCAAAAATACCAGAGACTACTGTGAAATCATTGGAACAAAGTTTGAATTAGGGTGAAACAATAGTCACTTGTAGAATTAAGTTTTGGGAATTGATAACTTTGAAATCACGTTGAGGGTCTGAAAAATAATGACGAAAATCCTCCCTCGGGATTATTCACTCGTAGCCATGGTCCCAATGTTAGATGCGCAGTGCGCCACTCAAACTGATAATGCCAAATAATTGAAATGAATTATCAAGTATTGATTACCAACCCTTTCAACCTTTAATACTCATTAACATGATATGAGTGTCAATTTTGAAGTTTAAAAAACATGGGAGGTCGATGAAAATCAAACATTGTAATCCCATAAACCACATTTGAATTTGCATTACCGCATATTACCTAATAAATAGATCACACTCTTCAACATTAGATTAGAAGACTCCACATGAGGTATGGACTAGTAAGAAACACTCTCTTAAATATCTCAGGGTATTTGGTTGTGATGCTTGTCTACATGTTCCAAAGGATGACATGAGTAAGCTAGATAAGAAAGTTGAAAAGCATATCTATATTGGATATGAAGTTGATTTTAAATGTTATAAGCTTTAGAAATTGACAACTAAGAAGGTTGAGTATAGTAGAGAAATCAAAGATATGTGGTATTTAGAGAAATCAAAGATGTTGTCAAACTAAAAGTCCTACCAAGGGAGAAAGAACTAGAGAAGATAGAATTTGAATTCAAGAATGATGAATCAGACTCTACAAAAGAACATGAATAAGAAGAAGAAGAACCACATACTCCAGTATTGAGGAGATTGGTTTGGGAAAGAAGGTAGCCATAAAGGTATACTCCACTTAATTTCCATTCAAATTTTGCTTTGTTTATTACTCATGATGTCCCTAGAACTGTTAGGGAGGAGTGAAATATGAGGATGGAAAACTCTAGAAAAGGGCCATGGTTGAATAAATGACATCCTTGGACAAATGGGTGTCTAATAAGAAGTGGAATGTAGAAAACATAATGGACAATACAAAGCTTGGTTAGAAGCAAAAGGTTATTCCTAGGTAGAGAGAATTAACTTGTGGTGATATATTTTTTTTCTTGTTGCCGAGTTAACTTCTATTAGATTTATTTTATCGATCGTTGTTGATTTTTATTTTATAGTAGAAAAGATGGATGTGAAGACAACATTCCTGAATGAGGGTCTGGAAGAAGAAATCTACATGAAGTAGTCATAAGGCTTTGTTGTGGAAGGAAGGAAAGAGTTAGTATGTGGGTTGAAAATGTTCCTATATGGGTTGAAGAAAATCATCAAGGATGTGGTATCAAAAAATTGATACTTATATATTAGCTTGGATTCATAAAGACCAAAATGGATCATTATGTGTGTTTCAAGTTGGTGATTGTTTTAGTTATTTATTTGGTCTTGTATGTGGATGATATGTTGTTGATTGGAAATGAAAGGAAACCATTCATGAAGTGAAACTTAATTTTCCTCTAAATTTAACATGAAGGATCTTGGTGTTGTAAATTTCATTTTTGGCATGGAAATTTAAAGAGAATGGGAAAAAAGGAAATTTTGGTTAAATTAGAGAAAGTATGTCGAGACAATATTGCAGAGGCTTAATATGTAGGAATGTAAACTAATATAGGCCCATATTCTTGTAGGTTTAAATTTATTTGTATATCAGTGTTCCAAGACACGAGAAGAGGAAGGGACATGTCTAATTTTCCATATGACAATTCAGTTCGAAGTTTGATGTATGCAATGGTTTGTACTAGACCAAACATTGCACATGTGGTGGGAGTATTAAGCAAATACATAATATGTTAGAAAATTATATATTACGGAGCAATGGAACACATGAAATAATGCAGAAATATAAACACAGAAAACGCACAAAACAAGAGAGACACAGATATACGTGGCTCACCCAGTTTGGGCTACATCCACCCCGTACAGCCAGTCCTTCCTTTCTATTATCCAGCAAAATGAAGAGACACAACCTACAGCAAATCCGCTGTAATATCCTCTGTCTTCTCTCACAGTCTCACCTCTATGTTTCTCACTCACACAGAATACACGTCTATCTCACAGCCTCAAATACAATGCCCTCATACAAAGAGAGGGGGTTGCCTTCTAGGGCAAAAAACCCTAACCTAAACATAAGTTCTACCATCAGATCATCCGCCTAATGAACGGCCCAGATTGACTAGAAGTTACTATACTTTTACAAGGCAATTTTATAGCTGTTTTTAGCTTCGGGGGCGCTGCCCCCGAAGTCCCTCGCCAGGGGGGGGCTCCCAAAGGTCGCAGCCGCCCCCCCCCTGGAACCCCCCTGCAGCAAATATTTTACGGGCAGTGTTTCCGCCCCCATTTTGAACTGGGGTCCAATGTGGCGGTACTTTTGAATATAGAAGATAATCAGGCTCCACACCCAACATTTGAAACATTCTCCTCTGTAGTGTTCCCAATCAAAGCTTGTAATAGCCCTGCTGAGAGAAAGACGACTACTACTTACAAAAGGTCACCCCTATCAAATAATCCCATAGTTGCAGATCCACAAAGATGTAGAGCTCATTTGACAACACTCGATGCAATGATGTGATAGGATAAGCAATTTGCGAGGAGTTCTTGATGAACCTCCTATAATAGCCTGCCAAACCCATGAAACATCTCACTTCATGCACACTCTTTGGATCTACCCACTCCATGATGGACCTTTTTTCTCTAAATCAACTGCAATTCCCTCCTTGTAGACAACATGCCCCAAGTAGCATACCTCAATTTGAAAGAAACTACACTTTCTAGGCTTAGCATAAAACTGATGCTCTCTTTACAACCTCAACATTGCTGCTAAATGTTCATTTTTAGAATATACCAGTATATCATCAATGAACACAATAAAAAACTTATCCAAATATGGATGCAACACACTATTCAACAAACAAATAAATATAGATGGAGCACTAGTTAATCCAAATAGAACAAAAACGAACTCATAATGCCCATACCTAGCCTGAAACATAGTATTGTAAATTTCCTCCTCTTTGATGTGTACCTGTTGTTATCTGGATCTCAAGTCAATCTTCGATAACACTATTTCTCCCTTTAGTTGATCAAATAAGTCATCAATCCTCAATAACGAGTACCTGTTCTTGATGATCACTTTATTCGACTTCCTCTAGTCAATGCATAATATGAGTGTTCCATCCTTATGCTTTACAAACAATATCACTGCACCCCATGGTGACACACTTGGCCTGATGTATCCATTGGCCAAAATTTCCTTCATATGTAATTTTAACTTAACCAACTCAAGTTTACTCATCCTATAAGGTGCTTTTGATGTTGAAGCTTCCCCTAGCACTAACTCAATAGAAACATCTACCTCCCTATGAGATGGATACTCTGTAATGTCTTCAAGAAATACATACTTGAGTTGCTGCAAAACTGAGTACCTTTTCAACACATCTATATCCTCAACTTCCTTACCCTTATCACTAGAGATATGTACTCCGAATAACTTACACCCTTTCCTATGACTATGTTTTTCTTGCATAGATGTCACGAACCTAACTGATGTAGATTTATTCTTACCCTATAAGGGTCTAGATTCTCCATTTTAATCAACACACTCAATGGATTTGTCATAACAATATACCATGTTTCTGTGAATATACAACTAGTCCATGCCCAACAACATATTGTATGAACCCGAGAGTAATACATTCAAATGTACTATGGTAGGCATACCATTCAAGTCAAATTTACAAGCTCCTACACAATGATGAACTCGTTTCTTCGACCTATAGCCAACTACACTAACCAAGACTAGACATGTGATTCCTTACTCAAACCACACTTGTCCACCAAGTCAGGAGTAACATAGCTATAATTATATCTAGGCTCAATCAAAATCGAAATAACTTGATCTAAAGCTTACCGTCCATTTCAATGATAGATGCTTGATGCTCTACCTATTTGTTATCCAATGCTGCATAGACACATGGAATAATTTGACCAACATATCCAATAGTTTGTGCCTCCTTGACACTGTATATCTTAGGCCTACCACTCTGGTACTATGGACAATCCTTCCTGTGATGATCTCCTTCAAAAGTCCAACACCACACGGGCTCATTATTTTTCTCCTCACATTTATGTCCCTATCCTTTCTCTGATGCATTGAACCTCTTAGGTGTTGCAAGATTATCCTTATTACCTGTATCTTGTGGTCATACTCGCTTCTTTTCTAATTTTCCTTTGTTCTTTACATTACCTCTCTAGCCTAGCTTAGTCTCAATTATGTGCTTTGATTGTTCATAGAAGTTATTTAGTTTTCGGATGGCCTCCTCCAGTGATCTAGGCTCGTCGAACTCAATCCTATATTTGAATGCAATTGGTAACCCACTAACGAATATATGGATCTTATCCTTCTCCTCCTTGAGGTAAGGCACATACCTCAGCAACTCCAAGAATTTGCTAGTTTACTCATCATCTTTCATCGATCCAGTCTTTAGCTCATAGAATTATTTTGCCTTGTCATCAAGGTATCTTTCTGAAAAATACTTCTTCTTGAATATACGATCAAACTTACTCCAAGTCAAATCTTCCTCATTTATACATCTGACATTCTTCACATCTTCCCACCAAATGTACGTTTTTTCCTTGAGACTGAATGTAGCTGCTCTAGCTTTCATGTTCCCTAAATAGTCATGCAATCTGAAGAAATACTTCATGCCTAGTAACCATGCCTCTACATCTTGTGATTTCTTTACCTCTCCATCAAAATTTGTTAGATCTCCTTTCTTAAACTCATATGAAAAATACCCCTTATCACTCCTCTTGTAAGGACAATATCGATGACGATCATAGTCCTTAACTGAATCAAAACTAGAATCATACCTATGTCTATCCCTTCTCCTATCCAAAGTGTCCAACAATATTCCATCTATGATTATGTCATCTCTATCTGATCTAAGACCACCATGTATTCTGCTACCATATGTCCCATTAGTTCTATCCTCCTGCTCATGGATAATCCGAAGTGGTCCCTACCATTGCAAATCTGATAAGCTCTGAAGTATGACTACATTTAGCTCTGCTAACTTTTCTTGTGCCTCTATGATTATGTCATTATCTACCTCACAACCCATTATTTCTTCCTTTAAAATTCTTAGTGTCACTGCCAAATCATAAGAGTTACCAACACCATACTTCTGGTCAGATTCATAGGCAGAGTCTTTGTAGTCAACCATCTAGCTATCCATTTGATATTTCTTCCTACAAGGTATATCATATCAGCTAAACCAAATCATAATAAACCAAAATAACTTAGTATAGTTCCGGGAGGATAATTTATTTACAAGATCAACAAATCAGCGTGGTACATGTCTAACATAATCATGACAACATAGAGAAACATGAAACATAAGCATATGACCATGCAACCATCATTATAGCTAGGGCCGAGTCATCAATGCATGACCTCAACAACAACACACACCATGACCTCATGCATGACAACCAACATCATTAAGTCACCATACACTTGACCACATGCAAACATGAACATGTAGAAGTGATGCATAAGCATCTACACATATGCGTAAACACGTATGATCAAGCATGAATGAACACTACTTGAAATCAAACCTACAAGAATGATACATGCAACCAAGCATACAAGAATTTAATCAAACATACTACAACGATACATGTAAGCGACATAAATTGACATGTAAGCGGTCATACACTCACATCAATGCATTCCACAATAATACCTTAAATTTCACATGATGACATCACTACAACCATGAAAAACATCATGCAAATACAACAAGCAGAGGGAATGAAATGGTGAGAGACACACATGCAACTAACATGCATGCATGACCAACACATAAACCATCAGTTTGATGGGTGAACCATTATTTGGTACAATTCTCTAATACCCTCCTCCCACATCTACCCAAGCAATCAGCCAAGGGGGAGTAAACATGCGACGAGAGGCCACTATGATATGATTTGGCCTCCTAGTCATGTTAAGGAAGTCGAATCGACAGAAACACACCATAAAAACATTAATCATCAGCTACATGACCCTCAAGAACCAATCCAATACTTTAGACAACTTGCCTTGGGGTCCCAATGAGCTTTTGGACAATTTAAGGCTTAGTCGCTCCCATGTTATAGGCATGAGTGTGACAAACAACCCAACGTTTCTCTCACAGGCTTGCCTACTGATGACCAGAGACCAAAATTGCTAGTGCTATGCCATCAACTCTGGGATATGAGTCACTTTTTCAGGCCTAGGCCAGGTCACTACCCAGAATTGAACCATCTCTTGAGATTAGTAAAATAACATGGAAATGAAATTTCTAAATCAAATACCTTTTCAAGACCTTGATTGGACCCCTACTAGCCATGAGAGGCATTTTGTCAACAATATTGGAATTATGTAATCTACAGGTGTAATTAACAATTTTGAGCATAGAGGTATCATACTTAGCTGAGAATCACTAGGAACCATTGATGCCTGAACACATCGAATGCCATTCCATCCATTAGTTCATAGATACATAGATCATTAAATTACATGTAAAACATGAGGAAATCCATATATGGTTTCTATCATAAAACAAATACATAATCAACATAATAGGGACATAAATACTCATGAAAGTACAACAATATAGACCACATACATTCCATCAATATTCTCATAGAAATACAAGGAGAAATACACTAATGATGCAAAATCTAAACTCAGGATGGGACTTCCACATTTCACCCATCGTAGAATGGCTAAGCCAAATCTCTCTTCAGCCATTCACCCCCATGCTATATTCCAATCATGAATGTGGGATCTCATAGAACACATCAATAAAAAAAAACATCCAGGGTTTCCAAAGGCCATCCACCACAACCCATCAAACATCGATTCCACCTCACAGTCGGACATCATAAAACCATCATCGAATCGGTCTCTATCCCAGCCTTTGGGGCTCTAGAGTGTTTTTCCAACCAAGGCTCGAAGACTAGTAACTCAACCCACAACATTCACTGGGCTTTTGAGAGTTTGTCCAACCAAGCCTCCAGGACTAGTAACTCAACCCACCAAGGGCTCTAGAGCTTTTGTCCAACCACGGCTCTAGGACTAGTATGTCAACCCAAGTTGTTCCATGGATCTAGAGCATTTGTTTAACCAAGGTTCTAGGAATAGTAACACAACCCAAGCTAAGGAAACATGAGAACCAACTGAAAACAAAACAATGAAAATAAACTCAGAATCACCATGGCTATCGAGGAAATGAAAAGGCTAGGAAATCCACTATAAATCCTGGTCATTCTCCATGCCAATGAAATATCACAAACAAAACACCACATGCATATGCCATGCATGCCAAAACTGGTGAAGGAAACATACATGCAACTCGGTACCTACAAGAAAATATAATGTAGTTGTTGATCTTGATGCCTTCTTCCGCTTCCCTGCTCTTACTTTGACTTCTTGCTCCAAGAGTCTAAGTATGCCACACACTTCAAGAGTGCTCCAAGAAAACTCTAAGTATATAAGAGTATGAGAGAGAGAGAGAGAATAATGAGGGAGCTCCAGAACTGAACTAACAAAAGGTTACCAACTGATCCTCAAAAGCCTTTTTATGAATGAGGAGGCCTCTATTTTCTTCATTTTCCATTATTTTCCTTCAATTTCCTCCTCACATGCAATTTGTAACCTTTCACCTCCCTTTTCTCCTAATTTCCATTATTTTCATAAATAAATGTGCCAAAAATGTCATTTTTCCTTTCCAATGAATTTTCCATTGCCTTTGCCAATTTCCTTAGCCATAAAAAATCACAAGTGATTCCCATCACTAGGATTTTTCCTATCATTCAACTTGGAGTAAGTGTCCCATCGACCGTGCATAGTGTTTCTAACTTTTATTACATGGAATTTTCACTAGGGTTGTTACAGGTGCAATGAGACCATGGTCCAAGGCTTACAGTCCCGCCATCTCCACCAAGTGCTCTTCCTATGGACATATGACTTTCAACTTGACTTGGGGCTAGGGCTAATACCCAATCCATCCTCAAATATAAATTGTGGCCTTTGATAACTAAGAACTTGTGCGATAACCTATTGGTGGATCATTGTGTTGTGTCACAGGGGGCCTAGGGTTTGAACATCACCAAGAATTTCAGGCCCATTATAATTTTTTTGACCAACCATAGAGGTCCACATGGTGCCATCCAATAAGGCAATGTGGAAACCTCTAATTGGGTCACCTCTGACAGTACAAACCAACCACACTATGCCAAATGCATCGTGTACAATGATTCCACATATGAGAATGAGATTCACCTGTATGACACCATACCTTGCATAGTCAATTGATGATGTCATCTATACGGACTACCCAGTCAGTAGTCCAGTCAACCTTGTTGTTGATTTTTTAGTTATTGGTCAAAAGCTTTAGAATGTCATAACTTCTTCATATGATGTTAGATTGAGGTGATTTAAGCATCGTTGGAATCAGGATGACAAACACTGTGACTTAGCACCAATTTTGGAGGATTACAAGAAATTTAATTTTTTAGCTTGTTTTTTATCTCTCGATCACTATATCACCAACATCGATCCTCCATCCATGATCCCCTTGGATATTCTCTTAGGATGGACCGATAAGTTGTACAACTTACCCTTCTTGACACGAAGCTTCACTATTGTGTCCTTGGTAGCTCCCTTTGAATGTATGAATACTCGTCCCCTTTGGAAATAAACATCATACCTTGCATACCCAAAAGATGATACTAAGAAAAATTTCATCTTCATCGCTTTTACATATAGCACCTCTTCCATAAAATGTTGTCTCTCATTCAATTTGTGCCAACTACATAGTCCTGCCATCATGCATGCTTGCAAACCTAGACCACACTAATTTCCCAATGAACTGTCATCTTGTCTCCCTAAATCATGTGCTTGAACTTCGTTTTGTGAAATTTTGCAACACTTTTCCTATGACTCATTCCTTGACAACTGTGGCACCAATGTGCTCTTCCAATACAAGTGTATATCTACCTACATGAATATTGAGCTATCTTGGCCACTGTAACAGCTGCTTTTAGCTGCTCATAGGATACTCCTTAAGTCAAATGACCTATTGACTTTGGTCACTACTATTTTGTTGTCCCTATGTCCTACTCAGCTCAACAATATAGACTCTATTTAGTGGCTAGCCTCTATCGACTAGAACTACATTTTATTTTGATTGCCACCTTTTGCAATTTCAAATGTTATTTTGTTGCTAATCTCTATCATGGTTGGCTCAACTTTCTCCCATCTATAGCCTTCACCTACTACAAGTGGAACCCAATGTTGACTCATGGGTTCTCTTCGACTCCTCCATTCATGCCTTTGGTTGACACCAATGGGATTGTTCCATGAATCTACTACATTTCCATTAATATTTTCATCTTCTTGTCGATTCTTGTAGCCCTTCTACTCCATGGAATAATGCCTTATCTTATGCCACCTTTCGTTGCCTTTCATCCCGCAACTCTTGTCTCCACATGCAACTATGTGAACTCTCCTTCACATGTGAACACACTTTCCCACACTTATTCTTGACTCATTATCGACTAATACTTTTCATTTCTATATCTAATCCTTAGCCCTACAAGTGTTTCCACCTTTGCACTAGAGCCCTATAATTTTTCATACTCTCACCATGTTGACCACTTTGTTTGTTCCCCCCATCCAACAACCATCCCTGTTGATTATTGAACTAATTTATGATGTGGCAAATTTTGGGTGCTAGAATTGGGCTACTGGTTAGTAGCTATGATAGATGCCAGTGTGTTCTACAAAAAATCCTATTAGCATTGTGTTAGACAATCAGTTAGTCTTGATGACTACCGAATTATTTGGATGCTAAGTGGGTCATTAGGCTTGTTAGTCATGTACCCACTCCTTTATTTTTATTTTTATTTTTTTTAAATAAAATAAATTGGCAAGTTGAAAGAAAAGTATACATGTGGGAAACAAAGTTCCTCTAGATGAGCTAATTTACTTTGGAATTTAAAAATAATTTAGTTCATACAATCATGGTCAAACTTGCCTTTGGTCATTTGCTATGAATAAGACCCTTGCACTTCCAATATTGATTCATTAGTTTAAGTGTTGATACCATGTTAGATTTTACCTAAACCTAAGACTCGATATTTACTTCTAAGTAACAAATTACTAAATAAACACACAGTTAGGTTTGTAACAACAATATTTAGTGGTAACAATTGAAAATCTATGTCACATGAATCATAAAAAAATTTCTTCCCAACAAATTAGTTCATCATTAATAAAACTTAAAACATACTTCGGCTCCCATCTAGCAATGATGCCCCAACTAAGAAAATACAAATTACAATACTATGCATATGATTCAACACGTCTTCTCTCTCTCATAGATCTAACTATCATCCCCTCAACACTCTCTCGAACTCAACACATACTCACTCAAATATTTCTCTCAATATTATGCTACTATAGTGGCTTTCCCTCAAATATTATGTTGTATTTAAACTTTTCTAAGCTAAGATCAATGACCAAAATTAACTTTTCAAGTTAATGGAAGATAAGTTACTTAACTCTAGTTAACTTTCTTATCTTTAAATCAATTTACTTTAACTCAAGTTCTGGTCATAAATTTAGCTTTATTTACATTCATATACCATGGATGTCACATGCACAACATACACATGCATGCAACTCACTTGCATGATTTTCATGTCACATGCAGGCTCCTAAACAGGTAAAGCAAAGGTCCTTCTAGTCATGGCACAAGACTAGAAGCACCTTCCCAAGCTACAAATATCAACATCTCTCTCTCATCTCTCCCTCACTCCCCCTATTTCTCTCTCTCTCTTTCTCTCCTCTCTAATATTCTTCTTGCTTCCCTCTTCAATATATCCATCCCTCCCTCTCTCCTTCCCTCTCACTCTCTATCTCCACCTCTCTCTATCTCTCTTTCTTTCTCCCTCTCTCTCTGTCTCTTGATATCCCCTTATTTCTCCTCACACTCTATCTATCTATTTCTATTTACATATTTATCTATTTCTATATATCTGTTCTTCCCTCTTTGTCTTTATGTCCATCCCTCTCTCCCTCAATCCTTGACTATCTCTCTCCCTCCCCCCCATCTCTCTCTCTCTCTCTCTCTCTCTCTCTCTCTCTCTCACTCTCTCTCTCTCTCTCACACACACACACACACAAATTTTCTCTCATTATCTCTCTCTTCTTCCCTTTCTTTTCCATTTCCCCCTCACACCGATTTCCTCCCTCTCTCTCCACCCTCTAGATCTATCTCTTTCCCTCCCTATCTATTTTTTCAATCCATTTATCTCACCACCTCCCCCCACTCTCTCTCAATATTTACTAGTATCCCTCTCCCACCTCTCTGCCCCTCACCGCCTTTCCTGTCGGTCTCTATCTCTCTTTATATATATGCATATATATATTCCCACTCTCTTCCCCCCTCTCTCTCCCTCCTCCCTCCCCCTTCCTCTATTTCTCTAACCCACCCACCGTTACTTAGTACGTCCTTCATGACATGTCCCTAATTAAATTTTGATAGGAAATGCCTAATTTTGCAATTTTAGTGATATATTATATATATATATATATATATATATATATAGATATATAGATATATAGATATATAGATATAGATATATATAGTTGTGGAGATTACCAAGCATGGAAATAGACCCATGGGAAGAGCCAAACCATGATATCAAATCATAATGTGAAAGAAATTGAACCATAGTATGACAAAGAGAGAAAAAATAAAAGGGTAAAGCCTCATTTTGATAATGTTGGCTTTGGTATTTCATTTATGAATTGAAGAGTTTGCTTAATTTGTTGAGCTAAGCCAACCATTTCCTCTTAGCACATAGATTTCCAAATGGAGGATCTTAACTCTCTTTTGGTGAACCTAGAGTATCACCCTAGGAGAGAAGTTTGGATCTGACTGGATGCTTATTTTCCTACATTTTTTAAACCATTTTGTCTCTACAATAGATGGGATGAATTTTTCAGGACATAGTAGCCGAAGTAGAGTTGCTTGGATGAAGAAATTTCCAGGGAAATTTTCCTTGATAATTTCTAGGAATATTTCTTCGAGGAGGACAACTTTCCTTATGGAGTTTTAGAGCCCAAAAATGTTGCATTTGTGTGGGTCAAATTATTCTTTCTTAAAGCGTGTGTAGGGGATTTTTCCATTTTTGCGGAAGCAATTGTTACAACCTTGTGATGGGAAATAGATGGGATTTCACTCTATCATTTCAATGCTATATTTCAGTGGATTATTAGTTATTATTGTGGAGGAATTTGGGTGGAAAATCGTATATTTCCTAGTGGGATGTAGAGCTAGGCAATACATGATTTCACTTGATTTTTGGGTAATTTCAAGAGGTTGGAATTAACCCAAAATATTTCTGGGTTTCGATGTTCTAGGGTTGGAGAGCATTTTCCTAATTTTTCAGAATTTTTGGAGTAGATTTGATGCCCCAAATATAAGTTTTCCTCCAGCAGCAACAAGAATAAATTTCTCGGTAGAGCATACAACCAGTGAGCCGTTTGAGCGTGGATTTTTCTTCATTCTTGCCTAGATTTTTTGTGTTTTATTTAGCAAGCCTAGGTTCACACATTCCACTATATTTCATACTCAACTTCTGATTGGATATTCAATAAAATGGCTTAGCTCTATTGGTTTTTCTCAAGAGTATTCTAAATTTGTTGTTCTTGTGGAGTTTTCAGATTGCATGTTTATTTTTTTGTTGTATCTAGTTTATGTTTTGATATTTCACTGCATTTCTAAAAGTAGAATATTACACTTGACAATGAGCTCTCTCTCTCTCTCTCTACCCTCCACCATTGTCCTTATCTCCCTCCCTTTATCCTTTCCAAACTCTCCCTCCTTCCCCTCCAACTCCATTTCTATCTTTTGATTCTCTCTCTCTCTCTCTCTCTCTCTCTCTCTCTCTCTCTCTCCATATACAATATATCCTTGTCTAAATCCCTCCTCCTCTAAATTTACATCCTCTTTCTTCTTCTACCTCTCTCCCCCCTCTAGCCTTATCTCTATCCCTCCTTGTCTTCTTATCTATATTTTTGTCTCACTGCTGCCCCTTTCTCTCCATATTTACATGTATATCTCTCAATATATACCAATATCTCTCTCTCAACCCCTCTTCTCTCTCTCTCTCTCTCTCTCTCTCTTCTTAGCTCCCTTACTCTCTATACCCCACCTCTCTATCCCTCTCATATTTTGTGTCTCTCACAATCTCTCCCCTCTCTAGCTCTATTTCTATCTCCTTTTCCCTCTCTACCCCATCTCTCTCTCTCCCCTCCTTCCTCTCTCCCCCCATCTCTACCTACCATCCAAAATTGTCTTTATCTTCCTCCCCTTATCCTTATCTATCTCTCCCTCTCTCTCTCTCTCTCTCTCTCCCCCTTAGTCAATCCTCCTCCCTCTTCCTCTCACTTTGCACTCCCCCATCTACCTCTTTCTTCCTCGCCCTTTCCCTTCCTATATTTATCTATACCGAGTCCTTCCATCACTTAGTCTATTCTTTGGAAGAACCCCCTTCCCTCTCTCTCTCTCTCCCTCCTTTCCTCTATGATTTACGCTCTCCCCTCTCTCACATACTCATTCTTCGACACCCCCACTCTCTCTTTATTTCTCCCTTTATCTCCTTTGTCTCATCTATCCCTCCTTCTTACACCCTCTCCACCTCCATAAACCCATCTCAACCATTTCTTACCAACTCATTCCTCCTGACCTCCGCTCATCTATCCCTCTCCTTCTCTCTTTCTCTCCCTTGGCCATTATATCCCTTCATCCCTCACCCTACCCACCCCTGCTAAACCTACATCAACCATTTCCTATGTGTTAAATTCACTAGTTACATGAACACATGCACATTCTTAGTGCTAGAAAAATGCACACGTTTTTGGAATGCAGAGACAATTTTTTTATTTAATTTTTTTTCTTGGTGGGAATCCTACATGCGTGGTCACTTGGTTGCTTCAGATATAGATTTAGGATCACAAACCTAGTGGTATGAGCTACAAATACATGAAAACATCACATGCGCATGCACACACACACACACACATGACATTATTTTTTTATAAGCTACAAGAAGTTGTTGTCCATGAAAAAACATACCCATATATAATCGATTGTGTAAATTCTGAATATATAATATTGAACTATTTTTAATACATTTTCTCTTGACATATATCGAAATATTAAACTACATTTCTTATATATATATATATATATATATATTATCTATATTATATAATATATATTATTATATATATATATATATATATATGGCTTAATAGAGGAAATTAAGATCTACAATTGAAAAATAAAAATAAAATGAATGTTTGATAATGGTAAGACCCTTTTAGATTGAACTAACCAAAGGCCTTGTAATTTTGAGGATATAATGCTTTTACTAATTTTAAAGAATACATAAAATTGACATTACAAATTTTTGAAAAATAGTTGTGCACAAAAAGAAAAAATATATTTAGTACAACTCCACATGTTTGTGTAGAAAGATTCCATCATTTAGATTCTCAAATGTTGCATTTATGGAAATATATGCACTATATTTTGCATGAAGACTAACACATCTATAATATTAAAACTCAAAATTCACACTGTTAGGCATAATTTCTGTAAATCATAGTTATTTATTTTGAAATCCAACACATTTTCCCACATTTCATATTTTTACACCATCCTGAATTATTGCATAAGTACCGTTAATTATCCCTCCAAGTTAACATACTATTGTTTTCTAAGTTTGCATTGCCACTAATAGATCGTAAGGGACCATCATTAGCTTGCACGCCCCCTTGGGAACTTCTAATATAACTTATCATATCTGGATGTGAACTTATATATACAAGTGTTGTCTAATGTAATCCTACACAAAGGGGCACCAACAAGGCTTATGTGGACGTCCACCTAGGAGAATTGTTTGTATTTACTATGTGTATTCTTCCCCTATAATATATTTTTAATTTGAATGGGAGATCAAAATGTCATTATAAATCTTGCCATATGTCACTATTTTATTTTTTAGTTTTTAAATACAGGCTTAAGTAAGTGTTATGATAGAACTTACGGTGTTTTTTATTAGTAAATTGAAACATGCATAACAGAAATATGTAACACCCCTCCCTTGTGTGTTAAATTTTTGTAAACCTAAGCTAAGGAAAGCTAGGTGTGATACCCTCCTTTGTGGGTTAAAATATTTTAAACCTAAGCTGACGAAAGCTAGGTATGATATGTAATATGAAACACAAATATGTTATTAAATAAATTAATAAAATAAATCACTTGGAGGGTGGAGCGCCAAGAGAGATAAGACTCTTTCCAAATCCCATTGAGGAATGGGATAGAGATGAATCTTTCATGATGAGGCTTTTAGATGTGATTCTAGATAAGCTTGGAATGATGGGAGATAAATATCCATCGATCATAAAATATTTGCAGGAGATAAAGGCAATATTTTATGAGGAAAATCCTCATGGGAGATAAAAATCAGGTTTTCCGAAAATGACCTAGGGAAATGGAAAAATCCATAAAAGCAGGACACCGCTAATGGAAACTAAATCATGAAAGAGGGTATTAAATACCCACTGCATTGATCATTTGAGGACAATTGATCCTTGGAAAGAACCTCGGCTCAGGGGGAATCAGAGGTGATTCACGGTTGGGTGGTGGTGCTCTGCTCGCCAAGTGATGTTTTAGTTGGTTGCATATGCATGGAATGTATTGTATGTTGGTTTCTTATCTCTATATTTATTTCCGACTATTGAAATGGTTAAATAATTCAGATTGAAAGTATAGAAGTTGTGTTATCGGTATCTATAGAAATGATTGTATTATTACACATATAATTTTTACTTCACCCCATTTAGTGATGAAATCATAGTAGGTAGTTAGGTTACTCCCGATCGACTTTGCTCATGATCATTATGAAATAATAGAATTGTTGGTATTGACGGAGTTACGAATTAGTCATGTGATGAAATATTTGTTGAATCTATACTTGATCCTTATTAAATGTGATGAAAGAGAATAGTATGCCTCTAACTAATGTGATATTATTTATAGATAAGACTTTGGTGCATGCAAACAACTATGGAGTAATGCTATTATATGTATAATAATGTAGTATTATATATGCCATGCATGATCTATATCAATAATCTTCTTCATAGATATGTTCTATGCAATAGACTCAAAGAAATATCCTATTAATGCAGGTGCGGGGGTTTTCAAGTAGTTTAATGGTTGTATGCTATGATTCATCCTTTTCCTCCAAATTGGAAATGGTTGGCTTGAATTATAAACTCTGACAACGTGATCTAAATGGCCACATCCTAGTACCGGTTGGGAATAGTGTAGCTATTCTTTCTTGTACATAAAAGTCAATACAGTAATAGCTTTGATTGTGCTTGAGGTATGATTCATGCCCATGCTAGTGGAAATAGATGTAAGATAATGCTCTATTAATGTTGCATGGAATGTTGCATGAAGATATTAAAGAAGTTCTAAGGATTGCATGTCAAGAGAGAATGTGATATTATGCCTAGGGTCTATGCTTTTCTACCTTGATATTTCATAGTAGTTATGATCCCTGGTTCATTGTACCCGTGATGACTATGAAATCTTAAACTACAACTAAGACACAAATTTTAAATTTATGGGGACTAGAGGCTAATTTCCTAGGTAGGCTCAGGAGGTTCTTTACAAATGTAGTCCTAGATAATAGGGTGAAGTCCTTATTATTGTGTTGTGTTCTTGTATTTTCTTACTGTGTTTCCCTTACTATTTTCCATTTTCTTGTGTCTGTGTATTTTGCAACCCGATCGATCTGTTGCCTAAATAACATAGACACACACCAACATATGAGTCTGCAATACCTTCATTCATTAATTATTTAACTAAGATCACTCACGAGTGATTTTTAGGTCAAGTGGTATCAGAGCTCAAGGCTGTTAAGGTTAGACAAGCTTGTGTTGGATTTATCTGTTGAATGTTAACTAGATCAAAGCTCAAATTAGGAGAAGGAGAGTTGGTTGAAACTAATCCTGAAATTGGGAGAGTCTATACTCAGAAGACAATGTCAGAGGAAGGTTCTATGGGGCTAGACCCTCAATTCATAGATAGTTTCCTAGACATAAATTCCATGGTAGAGGAAATGTATAGGGATTTTAGAAAACACAAAGATGAAGATTCATCAGGATCCAAACAAGATAAAGGAGAAGAGGAGTCTCACTTCCATGACCACTCAAAAGGCAAGGGGAAAGAAGAAAGTTTTATCCCACCTCCTAGTAGCCCTAAATGTAAAAATAAGTCATCTTTGATTAAATTGGTTGTTAAATTTGATTTACCTATATATGATGGAGAGTTGAATGCACAAAAGTTGCACAATTGGATTAGAAAAATTGATGTTTATTGTAGAGTGTAGAATATCAATTTAGATAAGAGCAAGATTCAGCTGGGAAGCCTACACCTTGGAGGCACTGCCTTGGTTTGGTGAGAAGGCAAGACCTAAGCTGATATGAAAAGGCATGGTAAGACTACCTCTGTCTGGAGTGAATTTGTTTCTGCAATCAAAAAGCAGTTCTATCCATTGGCCTACATGCAACAAGCCATGGTGAGCTGGCAAACTCTTCGACAGTTGAAAGGGCAAAGTGTACAGGGATACACTCAAGAGTTTAGAAAGTGAGCATTGATTCTAGGAATCTCATTAGACTCACCCGAGACTCTGTTGAAGTACATTGGTGGTCTACACAACTACATGAGGCACACTATCCTCATGTTTAATCCCACTAGTATAGATGAGGTATCTGTACAAGCTACTCGTCTAGAAGCTAGAGGAAAGAATGGAAGTCCAAAATTTGGGGGATCATCCCAACCCACTGCAAGTAAGAATAAGGAGAAAAGAATGTAGAAATTGTTGAAAATAATACTGAGAGGGGGGGTGAATTAGTATTATCTAGTTCTTTTACCAAATCTTCCTTATTTACACTTTGAATTATTTTTGCATATCAAGTACCATAAAATAAATGAGCATGAACAGAAAAACAGACAGTCACATCAAAGAACACCAGATATAGGGTGGAAACCCAATGTGGTGAACCACTGCTGCAATATGTTCTCTATCTTTCTTTTCAAATTAGAAACCCTTTTACCAGGTCTTTGTACTGGTGTATCCTTTAACCAGTACGTAGGCTGCAACCTGCAGAGAGCTACAACTCTCTCTCGTTTTCCAGTCTCTCCTGGAAGGGAGCTACAACCCCCTAATTCTTTTCAAGGACCACTTTTCATGAATTTTCAAACTCGATCCATATATATCAAATGATCATCAAGTACATGTAGATTTCACAGTCAACAATAGTAACTAGATCAACAACACAGAACTAAACCCAAAACACCTTATCAACAGAAAAATTCAGTCAATAGATAGTGATGAGATGGATACGCAGCTTTCCTTTCTTTGGCCTGCGTCGCTACGCACTTCACCCTCTGCTTCCCTGTGTATACCCGTAGAGTTCCTTCTGTTGCACTACGTGACCATGCACTGCTTCTTCTACTGCACTGTGTACAGTACGCACCCAAATGCACTATCGCGCCGCGTACTTCCACAGCGGTACGCACCCAGAAAGTCTATCGCACCGTGCACTTTTACTGTGCATACGCACCTGAATCAATGTTGCTCTGCGTACCCACGCACTGCGCCTTCGTCGCCTCTGCGTACCCACGCACTGTGCCTTTGTCGCCCCTGCGTACCCACGCACTTATCCTTCTTCTGCTCTGCGTACCCATGCACTCGCACCGTTAATCACCTGTGTACCTCTGATTAGGGCCGAAATATAGTCAGATGCTCAGATTTGATCTTGCGCTCGAGAGATCACCCTTCACAGATTCGCTTTCAACTTCTCTTTTATAGATCAACTTTTTAAACGAGAAACTCCAATATTTCAGATCTTAAGATATTCAACCCAAAAGCATGCTCAAGCCAAATGATCTCCTTTGCTTTATATAGGCAATCTCTTCCTCAAATCATGGATCAATACCACGGGCCAAAACCATAATAACACAATATCGTCGGCTAAATACCAAGGGTTAAACATAAGCAACCCCACGTGTGCACGCTTTACTGCCTTAAAGTGTGTGTACTGGGGTACGCACCTCATGAATGGGTAACTCGCGTGTCTGGACGCGGTCCCTGCACAACATACCTGCGGGTACGCGTCTTATGAACTGTTCTCCTGCGTACTTCTTAATTCTCATCATATTGAGAGCCATGCCATGGATGTTGCCATCAAGTACAACATCTGTAACATATAACCATACCAAAAACATAATGCCAACAATCTCCCTCTTTGGACTTGATGGCAACCTCAAAAACTTCAGCAACATTATCAAAAACTTCAGCAACATTCTCTCCCTTTGACATCAAGGGCAAAGGGTTATCCTCCCCCTAAGAACATCCTCCCCCTAAATATGAACCAGATCTGCAAAGAAGAACCATAATCCACCAGACATCATTAATGACCAAGAAAGAGATAGAGACATATTGCAGCTATATTCAGACCAGCTTCCATGATCTCCTTTTGTACATCCTCCATAATGCCAACAATGCATTATATGCTCCCCCTGAACCTGTGCCGTAACCCAGCATATGTACGCATATACCCCAGATGAATCATGCGTACAACCAACAATCAGAAGAGTCTCAACAATAAGATGATGCATCAACAACCCCCAGCTTTTGCCTGAGGTATTCAAAATTCTCCCTGGGCAATGGTTTGGTGAGAATATCAGCAACTTGTTCCTTAGAAGGAACATACTCCAACTTGACCTTTTGTTCAAGCACTTGTTCCCGGAGAAAATGATACTTGATTGGTATGTGCTTGTTTTTTGAATGCATGACGAGATTCTTTGAGATGCTGATTGCACTTGTGTTATCGCATAAGATAGAGATAGGTGGTGTACAAGTGATTTGAAAATCCTGCAAGGTCTGCATCATCCAAAGGAGTTGAGTGCAGCAAGATGCAGCAGCAACATATTCCGCTTCCGCTGTAGACAAGGCAATTGAACTCTGTTTCTTGCTGAACCAAGATACTAATCTGGAACCCATAAAGAACGCACCACCACTTGTGCGCTTCCTGTCATCCACGCTTCCGGCCCAATCTGCATCTGTATAAGCATGAAGTGTGAGATCTGTATCTCTAGGATACCATAAGCCATAATTTTGTGTCCCTTGAAGATATTTGAAAATTATCTTTACTGCCTGAAGATGAGTCTCCTTTGGATTTGCCTGAAATCTACCAACTATTACTACTGCATGCATGATGTCTGGTCGGGTACCTGTCAAATAAAGTAGACTTCCGATCATAGATCTGTAGGTTGGTTGATGTACTGCTGCAGATTCATCATTTGCATTGAGACTACACCCTGTGACCATAGGTGTACATACTGGTTTGTTTTCCAAACTGACATGATTTGCATATGGTGTTGTCAGGTATTTTGATATTTGGAAGATCACGAACTACCTGATATTTGCATGCTTTCCTTATTTGTGAAAAGCTTAGATGCCCCAACCTTAGATGCCATAACCAGTGCTCATCATCCTTGCTTAGATAGCATTGTTGTTCTCCTTCTTCAATTATGTATAGATTGTTTGGAGTTCTTTTGCCTTTGATCACTGTTTTACCTGTATCAAGATCACGAGCAAAACATCCATTTGATCTGAATATCACCTCGGTTCTTTGATCACACATTTGGCTGACACTTAGAAGATTATGCTTTAATCCATCAACATACAAAACATTTCCAGCCTTGACCTTCTCTTTTAACCGAGCAACGCCTTTTCCTTTTATAGTTGCAGGAGTATCATTTCCAAAAGAAACTTTCTTTCCTTTTTCTAGAGCGGAGTAAGACTCAAGTTTTTCTTTATCACCTATCATATGCTTCGAACATCCACTGTCAATGTACCATAGATTTTCTTGTCCCTCTGCATAAATGCTATTCCTCATCTTTCTATTTGAGGTTCCTTTATTTTCCATGTTTTGGTGCTTGAGGCTTGTTCCCTTTTCTACTGAAACCTGCTCCTGCATTCAGAATCTTCATGACCAAAGTTATTGCAAATAGAACATTCAACTTCATTTTCAAGAGCCAAAAAGTTGTTATAGGTCCTTCTTGTAATCTCGGTCATACTTCTATGTTTTTGAGCTTCTCTAGTCATGATTGTCTTATATGCAACACATTGAGCTGCTTTGTGACCAAAGTTATGACAAGAA
>APFE031518786.1:0-11820 GCA_000404065.3 Pinus taeda | reverse complement strand
AGCAAAATGGGAAATCAAGAATGCTAAAGCCTTAGCTCTTATTAAATCTTCTGTGAATAATGAAATGTATGTCCATATAGAAAATGCTACAGATGCATGGTCTGCCTTGAAAAATTTTAAAGACCTCTTTGATACTTAGCCTGAATCAAAGAAAGTTGATCTACAATTAAAATTGTTGCAATAGAATTAACTGAAGGCGGTGATGTTCTTGAATATATCTCAAGAATTAAGAATATTAGGCAAGAAATTATTAATGTTGGTTTTCCCGCAAATTGATGATAGCTTTATGGTCACAATTGTAATTGCTGGACTTCCTTCTTCCTACACGCATTTTTTGGAGACTCTACAAGTAACTGGGAAATTAGAGAAACTAAATTTTGATGAACTCTGTGAAATGTTGACTCAACATGATAAAACTTTTGGGAAGAAGAAGAAAGTTGGTGAAGATGTTTTTCTCACAGAGGCCAGCACTGGTAATTCATTAGCAGACAGCTCTCGAGGCAAAGGCAGAGGGAATCAAAATCAAGCACCACATAATTGAGGTCGAAGTCAAAGCAGAGGAAACAATTTTAACAGAGGAGGAAGAAATAATTTTCAAAGCAGAGGATACAATCAAGACAGAGGCAATTTTCAAGGACAAGGATATAATAATCAAGGTAGAGGACAATCTCAACATAGAAGTCAAAGAAGAGGTAGAGGACAATCTTCAGGAAGAGGAAGAGGCTTAATTCAAATTGTGTGTCGAAGATGTAACAAAGTTGGCCATTATGCTGAATATTCTCAAACTTCACTTAATAAAATTCCCAAGTTTCAGCAGCATTCAACACAATTTGCCAATGATCAAGATGAAGATAACTCAGAATATGTTTTTACTTCCTCGCCAGCATCACAAATTTCATCCCATCTTAGAAGTGACTATGAAGATTCCTAGATCTTGGATTCCGAGGCAACTCAGCACATGACTTGTCGACGTGATTTTTCTGGAATTTTCAAGATTGCCAACTTAATTCCATTTTTCTTGCTGATGATACAAAACATACTCCTTATGGAAAAGGAGTAGTAAAATTTTTTCTCCCTGGCATTGGAGAAAAAATGATTTCCAATGTATGGTATGTACCCAGTTTTAAGAAAAATTTGCTCTCTTTAGTCACGATTCGACAAGCAGGACATCAGGTGATTATGGAAGTTGGTTTAATGAAGATTAATTTAGTGAAACAAAACTTGAAAACAGTCATGACAGGTTATGAAGATGGAAAACTGTTACGAATGAAAGGGACAGCTATTCCAAAGCATTCTGATTTTGCAGGGGCAGTGACTACAGGTATTTCACCTATAAGACTATGGCATGTAAGATATGGACATTTGAATTTTGAGAGTCTTTCTCAATTGCAGAAACAATGAATGGTTAAAGGACTTCCCACTTTCAAAAGGGAAAATGCAAAATGTGAAACTTGCATTTATGGCAAACAAAATAGAGAAAGTTTTCCAACAAGTTCATGGCGTGCAAACAGGCAGCTACAACTAGTTCACAGTGATGTTTGTGGACCACTACAAACTTCCTTTGGTGGATGCAAATATTTCTTACTATTCATTGATGATTTCAGCAGAATGACTTGGGTTTATTTTTTGAAGAACAAGTCAGAATCATTTGACAAGTTCAAAATTTTTCGCCTACTTGTTGAAAATGAATTCAAAGAAAAGATAGGTACTCTCAGGACAGATAATGGGGGAGAATTCACTTCGAATGAATTCAAAACTTATTGCAGTAAAAATGGCATAAGACGACATCTTACTAATGTTTACACTCCACAGAAAAATGGAGTAGTTGAAAGAATGAATCGCACTTTGTTAGGAATGGCGAGATCCATGTTAACTTTCAAGAGGTTGAGTCCAACATATTGGGCGGAAGAAATTCATACAGCTGTCTACTTAAGAAACAGATCTCCAACTGATTCTTTAGACGGAATCACACCTTATGAAGCTTGGTTTGGTTTCAAACCTCGAGTTAAACATCTTAGAGTTTTTGGGTCAGTTTGTTATGCCTTAGTTCCGAAAGAAAAACGAACTAAGCTTGACTCACGAAGTTTAAAATGCACAATGATTGGTTATTCTGATGAGAAGAAAGGGTATCATATTTTGACCAATGGAAAATTCATTCTGAGCAGGGATGTCATTTTTTATGAAACTGAGAGTAAAAGTGCTGAAGAAATTGAAAATCTTCTTCACAAGTTAGAAACTAAGGGAAGTAAATGAAATGGAAAAATGCAAAGTCAACCAACTTCACCAAAATGGTATGAACTTGATTTTCCTTCCTCTGAAGATGAGTCATCCAGTCCATCTACATCAACAACATCATCCGGGTCTTCTAGCGGTTCATCCACATCTCCAAGCAGCAGCAGTTCTTCTGACAGTGACTCTCCACACTCTTCACCTGAACAACGAACATCAGCTTATATTAATCCTCTTTACAATGATGGAGACTTTACAGAAGCGCAAACAAGTGAGCACCAATACCAAAATGGGCAGTTCAACTTTTGAAAGATGTAAAGCGTGATGAGCAGAATAAAACAGGCACCCAACGGGCACATAGAGGTGATGGAAATTTTGCCTTAATAGCAAATTATTTTATTGAACCTTCTACATACAAAGAAGCAGTAAAACTTAAAGAATGGCAACAAGCTATGGTTGAGGAATATCAGGCAATAATTAATAACAACACTTGGAAACTTGTTGATTGTCCAGCAAAAGTTAAACCCATAGGATGCAAATGGGTTTACAGAATTAAGTATAATAAAAAAGGAGAACTTGAAAAGTATAAAGCACGACTTGTCACAAAAGATTTTTCGCAGCAGGAAGGCATTGATTATGAATAAACTTTTTCTCCTACAGCAAAATGGAACACCATCCAATTAACACTTGCATTGGCCACTCAAAAAGAATGGAAAGTTCATCAAATGGATGTGAAAAGTGCTTTTCTCAACGGGGATTTATAGGAGGAAGTATATATGACCCAACCACCAAGGTTTGAAGTTGAAGGACATGAACATAAAGTCTGCAAATTGATCAAGGCTTTATATGGATTAAAACAAGCTCCCCGAGCTTGGTATGCAAAGATGGATGAATACCTTAAGAAAGTTGGTTTTCAACAAAGTGAATCTGATGATACTTCGTATGTGTCAACAGGGAAATTATCTGGTCATTCTTGTTATGTATGTGGATGATTTGATCATTACTCACAACCATGATGATCATCTTGCACAAGTGAAAAAGGAGTTACATGCAGGTTTTAAGATGATAGATTTGGGATTACTTCACTACTATCTTGGAGTTGAAGTCTTCCAACGTCCACATCATATTTTCATTTCTCGGAGTAAGTATGCAGAAAAGGTTCTTCAGCGATTTTGCATGCAGGATTGCAAGCTCGTTCTCACCCCCATGGAGCAAAACTTGAAACTTTAAAAATTTGTAGGGGGGGAAGGTGGACTGTACTACTTACAGATAGTTGATTGGCAGCTTGATTTATTTGACAAATACTCATCCTGATCTATATTATGCAGTTATTATTCTTTCACGTTTTATGTAGGAACCACGAGACAACCACTGGAATGTAGCCAAAAGAGTTCTTCGATATATCCAAGGAACAAAAGATTTTGCTCTTCTTTACACAAAAACTAAAAATTTTGTACTTGGTGGATATTCCGATGCCGATTTTGCTGGTAGTATTGATGATCGAGCATCAACATCAGGTTATTTAATGAATATGGGGTCAGCAGCAGTATCTTGGAGTTGTAAGAAACAAGCTACACTGGCCACTTCTTCAGTAGAAGTAGAGTACATTTTAGCATGGGAAGCAGCATGTGAAATTGTTTGGTTGCGCAGAATTTTGCAGGACTTGGGCATTTCTCAGGCAGAAGCTACATCATTATTCATTGACAGCCAGTCAACCATCAAACTTGCGAAGAACCCAGTTTTTCATTCAAAGACAAAGCATGTGGACACCAAGTATCATCATATCCTATCTCTCATTGCCAAAGATGTCCTCAAGCCAGTTTATTGTCCTTCCGAAGATCAGATCTCTTACATTTTCACGAAACTGCTTGGCAGAATAAAATTTACTAAGTTCAGAGATGAACTTGGTATTTGTTGTAATGTATCTTTGGATCATAGGGGGGAATGTTAGATGATCCAAAAATAATTTATTATCATAGGTTATAAAATTGAAATAAAATAATTATTAATTTAAGAAATTAAATTAATAATTATTATTCTAGAATGATTAATTATTTAATAGAGACAATTAGAATTAGTATATTGTTGTAATAAGATATGGCTCTCCAAATGTGTCGTATCTTAGACTCTATTTTAGGAGATTAGTTAGCTAGTTGGTTTGAATAGCATTTAATGTAAATGGGCACTTGTTATTTAATATGTGATCCATAATTAGAGGTAGTTAGGACATGGAGCTTATAAATAGCTCATTGCAAGAGTGTTTGGTTGTTCAGCTGTAAACTCTTACAAAATCAATTATGTAATTATTTTTTTCTCATTAATAAAATTATGTGTCTGAGGACACTTCTGCCATTATAAATAATAAAATAAAAATTTACTTTTAATATATATAATTTCCTTCTTTATAAAATAAAAAACACACTTTTAAAAAAACATAGATATATATCATTTATTTTATTTTTAAATTTTTATATAACTCACCATACATCCCACGGTATACACTACATTATAAAGCACCTATACGGCTAGTTTTGTTGCTATAACATCAAATTAAATGATAAAAAAAATAAGAAAGAAATTAATAATAATAACGACCGCGTGCTTTACACTAGTGTTATTACAATGACTAATCAAAATGAAAGGCAAGGAAGAAAACACAACCTAGGGTATATGGTAAATTATCGACTTTATCCTGTGTGTTACACGGCCTCAATTATAAAGAGTATAGAGATTATTCACAGAACTACCTCACATAAATACGCAGGTGCTATGTGAAAAATAGTATGTTTCTAAAGATACGGCAATGACTAGCACAATCAAATTTCTATATTTCATCCAACACTTATGCAGCTTTTAATGGTACATAATCTACACACTCAATACTTCCAGAGGTCATTTACATAATTAAATTAGACTTCCAGTAACTTGAAGGTAATTTTCAGACGACACTATCTACTTCCTGAGGTCATTTACATAATTAAATTAGACTTCCGCTAACTTGAAGGTCATTTTCAGGCTCACAGAATGCTCACTGACTCTCCTCTAATAAAGAGGTAAAGCTAAATGGGGAGGTCCCATAATTCCAGAGTGGTTACTTTCATCCTTGGCACTAACTACAGTGCATTGAGTAAATGGAAGTGGGTAAGGGACCATAATTCCAGAATGGTTGCTTTCGTCCTGCATTACCTGCTGCCCATGGCGATGTTTAAGGGATAATGGAGGACAAACAATAGTCACAGGCAGAGAAAATCATAAATGATTACAAGGAAAACATAGATTGAGATTGAGATTGAGATTGAGATCGGACACTATCAATTTTGATTAGACCTCAGATTTTTATTTTTTATTTTTATTTTAATTTCTAAATAATATATATATATATAAAAAAAATGTATTTTTTAATTATAATAAAATGATGATATTTAGTTAAAAATATTATAATTTAAGTTCTAATTATAATAGAATGATGATATTTAGTTAAAAATATTATAATTTAAGTTGTTTAGCTTCCAAAGTTAGTGGAGTTGATCGATTTTTCTTTGCAAAAGTGCCTTGTCATTACAAGACCACTGGTTCAATTATCCTCAATTCTCTCAAGGTTAGCCCAAATTACTTTAGCCAAGGATGTACTCTCTTTCCTTAACCTAAGTGATTTTCTATGGCAAAAAAAAATATCTAGATTTTCTACCCAAAAAAACAAAAAATTATATATATATTTTTGTTTCCTAAATATAGTTATATAATGATGAGTCTGGATTCTTTCAGAATTATTCATTCTCTAAAATTCTTAGGGTGTAGTCCCTGCCTGTGACCTACCTTGATTTTCCACGCGAAAAAAAATAAAAATATCTAAATTATTCATTCTCTAAAATTTTCATTTTAATTAAATAATAATAATAATAATAATAATTTTAATTTATAGGTGTACTCTAATTTATAGAACATTTTCTTTGTTTAATGTTAACCAAAATACTGGAGAGATTTTTAAAAACTGAAGTGTAAATGGTTTAATATGTAAAATTTGAGTGCTTTAGAGGTTATTCACATTGCTAAATTTATTTGTGCATTCAAAAATGTATTTTAAATAATAAAAAATCATAATCTTACTTCAAATTGTGTTGCCACTAAAAAAATACTATTTCTTCTATAAATTAGGCTACCTAATTTTTAACTTTTTATTTTGTAAAAAAAAAAGGGTAATAGTAAGAATCCAGAAAAATATAATAATATATATATAATATATATATATATATATTCTATATCTTATATAATATATATATATATATTATATATATATATATATATTCTTATTCTTATGATGTATAAATATAAATAAACCGTTAAAATTAATAAACTTGATCCAATTAATAAACTTGATCCAAGTTTTATTTTGTGAATCAAATTTATAAAATAAAATATTTACAAAATTGAACAAATAGTTACAATTAGTAACTTCTAATCAACATAATGCAATAAGGAAATTGAAAAATGGTAATGGTTTTAAGTTATCTTATGTTTAAAGATTATTAGTGAGTTATTTTGTTATTTTTTTAGTTTAAATTATTTAAGTTTTATGAAAATAAGTAAATAAATAATGATTTGATAGCTAAAGTTTGATTGGATTTGAATTTATGATTTTATCTCAAGAAATATATATTAATAGGTTTGAAGTGGTGAACTTAAATCTTCAAAATAAAAAATATCTCTCTAATTTAATTGCATTAATTAGTGCAATGAAGAAAATAGACATTGTTAAGTAAAAGACAATTTTTTATTGAAGTTTATGGAAAACTCAGAAGTGTTTACTAATTTTATAACACTAAAGATTAAAGATGAAAAAAATCTCTTTTAATTGTTCAACTAATCCTCAAATTAAATCTAATTTTCAAAATATTTATAACACTATCAATTTTTTTAGAGTTTTTAACTCAATAAAGCCATAAACTTTTTAACTCAATAAAACCATATAGTAACCTCCAAAAATTTTCTTTCATGCTTTTTAAACTCTAAAAATTATTGCAGGTAATCTCTTCTTTCAGATGGGATATGCCATTCGAAACTTTCAAAAATTTCTAGGAAACCTAAACAATTTCCATTTCCATCATAATACAAGTTAATCATCATATAAATTATTCATCTTTTAAATCTATATTTACCATACGTCTAGTTTATTTATTTACCATACGTCTAGTTTATTTATATTTTTATTTATTTACCATACCTTTTAAGTATAAAAATACGTTTTATTTATTTACCATACCTCCACTTTACTTATATTTTTATTTGTTTACACCCTTTCATGTATATATGGTGATTTATGGAGTAAATATAAAAAATGTTTTATTTATTTACCATGCCTCTCATTTATTTATATTTTTATTAATTTACCATACCTCTTTTATAATATGGTATTTGGCCCATAGGATTCACTTAAATAAAACCTATTCGGTGAATGGAAGGTTGTAACTCCTAATTTCAATGGCTAAATTTACCTTTTTTACCCTCTCCCTTAAAATAAGGTAGGCTATTTGAGGTGATTTGTAAAAATTTACTATGATACAAAATATTCGCCCACTGAAAATTTAAAACCCCTTAAATTCACCAAAGGGCAAACATTCACCCCTAAAATTTTCCATGATTTTGAGCCAAATCATTTATAGCGAGAGTGAGGACCTTGTTTTAACTAGAGAATACAAAAAGAAACTTTAAAGAATCTATTTTGAATTTGTTTAGTTCCAAGTTGACCAATATTTGTAGTCCATAAGATCTAATAATTTTCAATGGTCTAATGAAGTGGCTAAAATCCATCCAGATGACCTGTATTCATGAGATTGCTACTAGAGTTGTAGATTATGTGATCCCCACACACAACAAAATAGTAGATTTTGATGTTTTTGGCATCTCAATGAATCTCACTCAGATCATAGACATTTAACCCTTTCTCTAAACTTTGTCGTATAAACAATTTCCATAGAAGATAAATTTAATAACTAAAAAACTTAATAATAAAAGATTTTTTTTTTGCATAGTAAAGAAAGTGAAATTACTAGAAAATTCATTAAGAATGCTTCTAATGAGTCCCTAAAATATGACAAGAAAAATAAGTGCAAAGCCCTAATTAAAAGAAAGTGATATATCCTAAAATTTTCTCTAGGTGAATTCTAACTCATAAAACTAAAGAAAGCAATATGATTCATTGTTGAATTGAGGCTTCTATGATCCATATCAGTTTTAAGAAGGGTTTCGGCATAAATCACACGGAAAAAATATTTGTTGATGCGTTTCGAACCAACTAGTGTGGTTCATCGTCAGGACAAGTTGAAGAATTAGACCATGGCTACATATTAAATAGGGAGAGCAGATCATCCAAACAGCTAAGTGTGACAATGGCTATAATAAGCACAAAAACTGCTAGATTTGTATTATTATATTAAAATATTATTAATGTTTATCATAGCTTATTAAGTCAAAAATTAATAACTAATAGTAATAAATAATATAATATTATAATCATAGTAATGTTATATTAATAATTTTAATTTATTAATTAATTTATTTGATTTTATATATCTATATAGATATATATAATCTATTTTATTTTATTTATATATTTTTTTAGTTATTAATTAATTAATTAATTTATTCATTTAGTATCCAATAGGGATAAAGTTTACTTGATCTAGGTAAATTTATTTATTCTTTTTACATGTGATTTATGCTGAAACCCTTCTTAAAACTAATATGATTCATTTGAGTGGCTATAATTCTTAACTTCAAAGGTTTTACAAACCCGGAAAGGTCATGGACAACATTCAAACCTTTTATACAAGGATTCTTTTTCTCTGAAGACAAATTTTGGTGTTAAATGGCTCACAAAAGGAAAATTGAAGGATATCAAAGGCTATGAAATGGAAATCTTAAAAATTCTAGATCCTATCCTCACCCCTTACATTCATAATATTTTCAATTTAGTAATCAAGTAGGGTTTTCCTAAACCCTAAATTCAAAGCTTCATTGTTCCTCTTTTAAATGGGAGAGAAAAGAAATCTCTCTTATAGAACTATTATTACTAGTCATTATTTAACTAAGTTATATGGAATTCTCTTAAAAAATAATATCAATATATAGCTAGAAAAGCATAGAAAAAAAGTTAAAAGCTATGTTAAACTTATAATTAATCATTCTACTAGTGACTATATTGTTTAGACTTAATATCATTTGTGAAAAGTGTCAACATAATAAAACCATATCATTTACCAGAAGTGTCAAAATAATAAAAATATTTTAGTTTAACAAATTTAAAAAATTATAAAATAATAGGATTCTTAGATCTAACATTTAGAATAGAGATCTTATTGCCTAACATTTGGAAATGAAGAAAAACTATTTAAAAATTTCTTTCTAAAAAATAAAAATAAAAATATCATAAATATTAATATGTTATTAATTTAGTAAAAAACTATTATTATAGATTTTTCAACAAACTTATTATGTAACTTATAAAAAAATATAATAAAAGAAAAATTGATTATATTATTTTTTTTTAAAATGAAAAGAAGTGTATTTCATTATTCTCTACCATTAGTATATTAGTTTTCATTTTGGATCTATTTTAATGGGATGGAATTAATAGATTAAGTTATATTTATTTTAAATAAGATTTATCAATTACAAATGGGGATTAAATTTCTGTAATTTTTTATTTATTTAAAAAATGATGGATATCAATATTTAATATTTTCAAATTTAAGATGAATCTAAATTAGTTTAATTATTTTAGAAAATATCATATAAATGGTTAGATGATCCAAAAATAATTTATTACCATAGGTTATAAAATTGAAATAAAATAATTATTAATTTAAGAAATTAAATAATAATTATTATTCTAGAATGATTAATTAATGGAGACAATTAGAATTAGTATATTGTTGTAACAAGATATGACTCTCCAAATGTGTCGTATCTTAGGCTCTATTTTAGGAGATTAGTTAGCTAGTTGGTTTGAATAGCATTTAATTGAAATGGACACTTGTTATTTAATAAGTGATCCATAATTAGACGTAGTTAGGACATGGAGCTTATAAATAGCTCATTGCAAGAGTGTTTGGTTGTTCGGGTGTAAATTCTTACAAAATCAATTATGTAATTATTTTTTCTGATTAATAAAATTATGTGTCTGAGGACACTTCTGCCATTATTGTGGTATCAGAGCTCCAGTAATGCTACAGTGGATGTGAAGAGGAGATTCCAGCCCTACAAGTTTGTGCAAAACTCCATTGAATTGCTAAGCAAATAATTGATATGAAATTTGTCAAAAAAAATTTCAAAAGAGAAGAAATTTTATTAATTTTAGATTTTTCAAATCTGAAAATAAAATTTTTTTTTAGGCCATTGAAAACCAATTCAAATTGTAAGTTGAATGTAGGAGGGCATAGAGCTATGTTTTAAAACTCTGTTGGAATTCAATTGAAAATTGTTATGTCTCAAATAGCATTGACATAGTTTGAACAACGTGGCAAATGAGTGGCTCTCGCATATCAAGTTGGAAATTCGAATTCATGAAGGCACATACATTTTGGTGAAAATTAATTGAACTACTATTAATGATGAGTTTGTGTTGTAATTAAAAACATTGTTGTTTGAATACGCATAGCACTGATATGAAGATTTCAAAGGCACAAATTAATGAATTTCAATTATGGTATGCGTTAAATTGCTTAACCAGTTCTATTAAACGAAATCGATGGTAGTAATTGCTCTTTGTTTAGTGTGTTGAAGCCACAGGTGTAATAGATTGCTGAAAGCGTGTTTTGGACAGAACTATGGACAGAATTAATTGGACGTTGGCTCTTAGTAAATCAATATCGATTTATTATAAAACCTTAATCGTGGCAATGTCAAACCCAACATTGTGAAATTAAAGGGTTGCGTTTCATGTATGAATGTTTCTAAATTGCAGGATGGATCGATCGATTGGAAGATCGAGCACTGCAACGTGAATTAATGCAGAACCAAATCAATTGACCAGTAGACCTTCGTTGATGGGGTGTACATTAAATGGAGAGAGTCTGTTCGACAGCAAATTATAAATTGGAATTGCAGAGAAAGAACGAGTCTGGCAATGTTATTGAACGTAAAGCTAAGGCATTGTAAAACTGTGAGGTAAGGAAACCTGTGGTTGAATATTTTGGGATGTTAATTGCATAGTTTAATTATATAAACAGAATTACGCTGGAAAGGTCGATGCACATTGCTTTGAGTTTAGGGGAAAGAATTAGATTGAGATTTCCACATGGACTAACACATATGAAATCATTGTAAGATAGTTGTGGATTTTGTAATTTGGAGAGATAACAAAAGTTTTATTTGTTTGGCACTTGGAGAAATAAGGGAGTTTCTATTATTTGTAATATGGAGATATAAGGAATTTACTATTTGGAGAAATAAGGTGTGAGAAGGTGTAAGGGATATTTGTAAATGTTAGGGATTGTAAATTTTGGAGTAATAAGGAGACTTTATTTGTAATTTGTTTTTGGAGAGATAAGTGTGGCATTGTAACTCAAAGTAATTTTACTTTGGGGGGGGGGG
>APFE031518778.1:6064-20563 GCA_000404065.3 Pinus taeda | reverse complement strand
TTACTTCTCAATAACTGAGTTACAGTGCAGCAGTTAGCAGTGGTGTGCTATGGGCAGCACAATGCAACATGATGAGAGGGGTTGCAGTGCAGATGCAGCAGTGGCAAGGCCATGGGCAACAGCACGGATGCAGAGGGAGTTGTCGTACAGATGCAGCAGTGGCAGTGGCAGGGCCATGGGTAGCAGTACATGATGCAGTAGTGTAGAGAATGTTGGGCAACAGGCCTAGTACCAATACAGGGACCGATGCCGAATGATCAGGGTGATGCTTAGTGAGGAGTATTACTAGAGCACAGTCCTCGCTAAGAGGGAGTGTTGATTTGGGGTAGCATCGAATGTGTTTTAGCCACGAAAATTGGTGGAGAGGCTAAAGCACATGAGATCTCCAATATGCAGAAATGGTTTGGGCAGATTCTAAGCAGTTTGGGAGATATTGAAATAATTAATATTTTTAATGGAGTCCCTAAATCTAACCTTAGGGAAAATAAAATATTAATGTGAATTAATATAACACTGAGTTAGAATTGTTCAAAAGTCATGGATCAAGCCAGATCTAATCTTAGAAGTTGATTATGGACTTAATCTCGGTCGTTGAATTGTCAACGAGAAAAGTATAAGAGGAGGCTTGAGTGTCACTTGGAGAACACACCAAGAGATCAAGATTTTGACTTTCTAAGGCTAGGTTTGCTAAGAAAGTTGACAGAGTGATCAGAGTTGCAGCTGAGGGGCAACGAATACAGAAGGAGAGAGGTAGAGATAGCACCGGGAGGATCAGTGCAGTAGTCGGAGAGAGGGATGCAAAACCAGCCAAGGGTTCACGCAGACGCAGCCAGGAGCTGCACAGTGCCTCAGAGGGCCATCGTGAGTGACGTAGAGGGCCAAAGGACTGATGAAGGCCAAACCAGAGTGATGCCAGGCTAACGCTGGGCTAGGAAGGTTTGACGCAATCCCTAGAGGCTGACGTTGGGGTTTCGTGGGGCAGATTGGAGCTGCTGGAATGTTTATCTGGGGTTTTAGCCGGAATATCTGCTTCATAATAGAGAGGTACTACTGCTGAGATTTTTCTCTGTTGGGTGAGCCGGATTTGGCACCCAGATTGTATTATGAAACTACTTAATAAATCATACCCTCAGATAGCTGCACCAATTTTCCTGCATTAGGTTTTTCCGGGGACCTTAGTCCAAAAACAACGGTGTCACTTGTGTGCTTGTTTCCGTTTCCTTCAGTTGATGATCTGTAATGTGTTGAGCATGCACTTGTAATTATCTCCATTATTTACATGGTAAATAACTTGTTAAGTAATTGAACAAGTAGGAAGAAATAAATCAGATAGTACATGAAGAATTTCTAACGGGTTAAACTTAGAAATTCCAACATTTATTGGCCAATATTATTTTTAGATGTTCATAATGAGGTGGCAGCTTGTTTCAAATGTCAGATCTTTGAAGGAAAAGCTAAGCTATTATCATTACCTCTCAAGCCTATCTCATTAGAAACTCCCTTTCAGCAATGGGGATTAATCATTAGACTTCATTGGAGAAATTGACCCAACTTCTTTAGGTTAGCATAAGTGGATCTTGACTTCCATGGATTACTTCACAAAGTGGATTGAGTCAATTCCAACCAAGAAAGCTACAAATAATGTAGTAATTTAGTTTTTAGAAGACATTTTCCATAGATTTTGCTGCCCAAGAAAGATGATCAAGTTCTGTGAGGAGTATAATGTCAAGTTGGGCCATTCTACGACTTATTATCCCTAGGGAAATGGCTTGGCAGAGTCATATAACAAAAGCCTAATCAGAATTATTAAAACGTTGTTTGAGGACAACAAAAAAGCCTAGCATACTAAGCTAAAATTTGCTTTATGGGAATGAACCATAACAAACTCAGGAGGGATTCTCATCCTTTCAATATTATTAATGAAGCATAGTTAGAGAAGGGGAGAGTTAGATTGACACCATTAGTCGAAGTTGCATAAGAATGTAGACGAAGCTGAAGTATAAAGGTGGAATTGAGCTCAAAGGAGTGCAATGCTTAGTTTTTGTAAGAACAAAAATTGAAATACAGGAATCGTAAAGAATTTAAATTTCGTACTTACCAGAACTGCTACCTGAACTGGTGTTGTTGATGATGCTGCGGCTACTCTGCTCCAATTACTAGAAGACCAATTCCACCCAGCCAGACTGAGCAGAGCCTGGCTGCTCAATCCAGTAAGCTTCTCACAGACGCTCACTGTCACCCGTGCCCAGAACCTCAGAATGCTTAAAGCTCTTCCAATGGCTGACTTTCTACTCTTCTGAATTCCTCCTCCTGGTTTTACCTTCGTTGTTCAAACCCCCCCTCTCAACTCAGTTCTGCGGTTTATAACTACGGGCTTGGCGGTGGTCGCACTCCCACTTGCAGCCACCGCTTTCCTTCCTCCTGCCACGCCTTTGCATGCATTTGAGACCATCAGATATTTGTAATGACCATTCAAGCTTTATCAATCTGTTATATATTGCTTATATATGTATTTTTATTATATAGCTAGGTTTGGTTTATGTGTCTTTTTTTATATAAGGTTTAATTTTATTTTTAATATAAAGTGTTAATTTATTTTATAAAATTTAATTTTATATTTATATAAGTTTGTTTTTATGATTATTTTTAATACAGAGTTTGTTTTATTATTTATATAAGTTTATTTATATTTGATTTTAATATAAAGTTTAGAACTTTTATTATTTAATTATTGATATTAATACTAAATCTTTATTCTATTGTATTAATATATTTTTATCAATGATCTGGAGCATATTATATATATATATATTAATATAATATATATAATATAATATTATCTCTAATCACCATACATTATGCGATATTGACGAACGAGTAGAACTTCTTTTCCCAGAAGGGTCATGGTATTTAACATTTATAACTAATTTAGTATAAAATACTAGTGTGGTGTATGCGACACATGCATATGTAGCTATCATATGCATTTACCATATACCTGCTATTATGCTTTGCGTTCTTTGTATTAATAGATGGGTCGTTACTTACACTCCCCCTTCAGAAAACTTCGTCCTGAAGTTAGAGTTTTTATCTTATCTGATTACTTATGATAGTAATTAGTACCCCCTTCTTAGATTTAAATTTTTTTATTTTAATATTAAGAGACTATAAAATTAGAGTTTTAGGTTTATGATTTTAATGGATAAATCTTACCCTATCCAGGTTCCCAAGCTATTCTAAAACCATCCTATCCTTCCTAATCTCTTCCACTTCCATCCTATCCGTCCTCTACTGGAGTATGCCATGGCGTCAGTTTTACTGACCTAACCATTCATAAACTCTAAGGTGACAACGTCGGTTATACCGACCTGATTCCCAGTAGGCATTCAACATTCATCATCAAATTTCATTGTGAGGCTTGTATTACTGTTTGCTCATGATGTAATTGTGTCATCGTTGCCAGCTATTCCTTTGCCTTGTTGTTTGAGTATTCTTCCTCAGGGATAGCGAGGATCACATTTCAGTGTTAATGGGATCACGACAATACATGATATTCTTCATTTTTCGATTTTGGTAAACAATTTCATTACCAATTTCCAGGCAAAATGTAGATGGACACATGGATACTGTATGTGTTTATAGGTGCTTCCTATCAAGATCTCTCTCTCTTTACATACACATGTGATTAACTTCTTTAGTCATGCTATCATGATTCCTTTATGCAAAAGCCTTTGGTTGGAGGAAACTTCACATTGGTCGTTAATTAGCTGAGAAGTATCTCACTCATAGGTC
This sequence comes from Pinus taeda, assembly GCA_000404065.3. Classification (NCBI taxonomy): domain Eukaryota; kingdom Viridiplantae; phylum Streptophyta; class Pinopsida; order Pinales; family Pinaceae; genus Pinus; species Pinus taeda. The sequence goes on along the minus strand of APFE031518778.1, from coordinate 16,771 downwards.
TAAGTTTTCATCACTTTGATTTAGTTAAGAGTAAGATTAGATTCTATTGTCATATGAACTCCTGTATCCTATGATGCCGTCTAAGTTGAACTGTTTTTGACCCCTTTTGTCATTAATTCTGCATCCATCCTAATTGGTTGTTTCTCATCCTTGTTATGGTTTATTCCTAGTCGCTTGTTGATTTGAATATGTTTTTTTTTTGTGTGAATCTGTTTTCAGACTGTACCTTGTAGTGTTGGGATTATCCAACTTTTAAAAACATTGTGAACTTGATTTCTATTTTGGTAAAATAATCTATTCCTTAAATTAGTTAATGGATTTTAACTTAAGTATCCATGTATTTTCATATCATAAATGGCATTGTATCAAATAATGTTCTAGATTTTGTATAAACCCATGATCAGATTGCTCATCAGACTGTAATCAGTTAAAGGGACACCACATTACTACCAACACCTTGTCTGGTGCAGTTGACTCAATCATGGATTCTTCGCAATCCTCATTTTTGTTTTTGTCAAAGGTGCTTTAGCACTCTCTGTTTCTTGCTCACAGCCACTTGATTGTGCAATAAAACATCAACAGATTGCTTGCATTCATTATATTGTTTCTTAGACTTAGTAGAGTTTTTTTTTCCAGAAACCAGTAGTTTGTCCGCAGTATCTGCTACCTATAATATTTATGTAAGTTTTGAATTACAGCTTGGTTTGCCTCCAAATTCATTGCCTTGAGAATATAGTCGGTCTGAAGGCTGCTCTTCACACCATCCATTGCTGTTGCTTGCAAGAAGCAAGCAACTAAGAGGCCATTTTTGGCCTGTTTCTATAAATATAAAAACAATAGTAATTTATTGCAATGGGCACTTTTGTAACCATAAGGAAATCATCAATACATTGCTATTGTATCAATTCCTTTAATTAGGAATCGAGAAAAGGCAGTGTTATCAGTTTAAAATAGTGCAAAGATTTGGAAAGAGTTCAACCATTTTCTTGGCTTAATTGCTCCGTCATCATGAATTTTGCAACATCTGTGCAATCTTTAGAAGTGACTAGTAAAAGTTTAATCCATACTTGTTATCATCAATACTACTTCAATAATTCTTCAAAAATAAGTTCCATGCTGAAATTTATGAAGGTTCTACAATAATGATTAAACTCAGCAAGCTAGTATTTTCCAAGACCTTTAACATCAAAACTAGATATTTCTTCAACCACCAAATGAAATGGTCCAAATTTCTCATAGATTATTCTTGTTTATACTCTCTTATAAAAATCTTTTAATCACCTTATATGGATACCAGTCGAATTTTATGCCAGATTTAAGTTGACTTATGTTTTCTTATCCTTCTTTGGGGCCCAATCTACACACTAAACTTTCTCAAATAATATCTATGCAAGTTTTCTGCCAAATATTGTGAAATTTGAACTTATAAATAGCACAAAATTTTCTATGAATCCAATTGCAGTCAATTTGCATCAGCCATTAAAGTGTTATGTGCAATTTATAAAAACTACTTTTCAAAGCATCCTTCAGAGAACAAAATTGTACTAATTGTATCCTTTGACGAAGTCATTCGTAAACAAATCTGGTTCTAACAATCACAATCACATTTTATCCTAATTTATTTCCTTCGTTTAACCCCAATCTACATTTATGATACACTGCTGAACTGTATCTCTTCTAGATTTTAATCATGACATGTCTATGGTAAATTTCCGGCTAAAGGTCAAACTGATATAGAACCAGAACAACCCTTCATTTTATTATAGGTTTAATCCATATCTAAGTAATATATTCAAAAATATAAATAGGTAAGAACCAAAACTGAAATACAGGAACCGTAAAGAATTTAAATTTTGTACTTACCTGAACTTGTGTCATTGATGATGCTGCGGCTACTTTGCTCCAATTACCAGGAGACCAATTCCACCCAGCCAGACTGAGCAGAGCCTGGCTGCTCAATCCAGTAAGCTTCTCACAGACGCTCACTTTCACCCGTGCTCAGAACCTCAGAATGCTTAAAGCTCTTCCAATGGCCGACTCTCTGCTCCTCTGAATTCCTCCTCCTGGTTTTACCTCCGTTGTTCAACCCCCCACTCTCAACTCAGTTTTGCGGTTTATAACTGCGGGCTTGGCGGTGGTCGCACTCCCACCTGCAGCCACCGCTTTCCTTCCTCCCGCCACGCCTTTGCATGCGTTTGAGACCATCAGATATTTGTAATGATCATTCACGCTTTATCAATCTCTTATATATTGCTTATATATGTAGTTTTATTATATAGCTAGGTTTGGTTTATGTGTCTTTTTTCTATATAAGGTTTAATTTTATTTTTAATATAAAGTTTAATTTTATTTTTCAATATAAAGTTTGTTATATTTATTTTTAATACAGAGTTTGATTATATTATTTATTAGAAAAGTTTTAGTTAAATTTGATTTAATATAAAGTTTAGAACGTTATATATTTAATTATTGATTTAAGACTAAATCTTTATTCTATTGTTTAATATGATTTTTATCAATATTCTGGGACAATATTATATATTAGATATATATATGAGTATATATATATATATATATTGTCCTCTTGATTCAACCATACATTACGCAATATTGACGAACGAGTAGAACTTATTTTCGCAAAAGGTTCATGGTATTTAACATTTATAACTAATTTAGTATGAAATACTAGTGCGGTGTATGCGACACATGCATATGTAGCTATCATATGCATGTACTGTATACCTGCTATTATGCTTGCGTTCTTTGTATTAATAGATGGGTCGTTACATACACTCCCCCTTCAGAAAACTTCGTCTTGAAGTTAGAGTTTTTATCTTATCTGATTACTTATGATAGTAATTAGTACCCCCTTCTTAGATTTAAATTTTTTTATTTTAATATTAATAGACTATAAAATTAGAGTTTGAGGTTTATGATTTTAATGGATAAAATCTTACCCTATCCAGGTTCCCAAGCTATTCTAAAATCATCCTATCCTTCCTAATCTCTTCCGCTCCCATCCTATCCGTCCTCTACTGGAGTATGCCATGGCGTCAGTTTTACTGACATAACCATTCATAAACTCTAAGGTGACAACGTCGGTTATACCGACCTGATTCCCAGTTGGCATCCGGCTTCATCATCAAATTTCATTATGAGGCTTGTATTACTGTTTGCTCATGATGTAATTGTGTCATCGTTTTTTTTTGTGTAAATAAGCTTTTGTATTAACAGAGTGAAAATATTGTACAAAACTTATGCTTTAGCAGATTTATGGCCGCTAGACAGCCGGCCTGGCTACTTAGAAAGAGAAACATAGGCTACTTAGAACGTAAAATATAGGCACACCTCGCAGGGTGGCAGAGAAGTAAAGCATACCAAACCAAACTGATCCCGAGAACAAAAGACATAGCAGGAATTACAAAAGAAGAGGCGAAGGGAGCTATCAGCAAAAAGAGGACCGAGATCTCCGCCTTCAACGGTTGGCAGGCCCTGGCTTAGGAGGGTTGCCCGGTTGGGTGCCTGAGGTGTCCCCCCGCTGAGACTCAACAGGAATGCCGTCGGTGCCAATGACGTTGCGCAGGAGCTTGATTAACACGGTGAGCTTCTTGCTGATGTAGTTCGCTTGCTGGTCCAGCGAGGAGAGCTTGAATTCTATGCTCTCCACCACTGCCATGTGGTCGTGCTCCATTGCCTCAGTATGTTTCTTGAGGTTGCGAAGTTGCTCGGCTTGTTCCTCCTGGGCGTCCAACACTTTAGCGAGGAGGGTCTTCATGCGCCACGCTTCAGCTTGGGTCCGGACGAACTGTGTGGCCCGCGTGTAGGTAATTCGCGGGTCCAGCAACCAATCCACTTCCTTCCCCAATTGCTGGTTAGAGACCTGGGTTTCTTCTTCCTTAACGCTGGTCTCCAGTTCGCCTATCTTGCGCTTGTTCCGCTGGGAAGTTCTGGTCTCGTACATTGTCTTAGCTCGCTGGAGGTATTTAATAGCCAATTGGTTGCGGCAACTTTCCCCCTTCATAGCGTAGCCTGTAGCCACGGAGATGACCTGCACTAAATTGGCAGAGGGAGCTGGCTTAGACTTGCTAAGCGTTAAATCTTTGCTTTCCTTTGAGGCCGAGATGGTTGTTAACTAACCGATGGCCGGGAGGTGATCGGATAGTGGTTGCTGATGTATGTGCCACTTGCCTGTCCGATCGGCATAATTGCTGCGCGATGGGAGAATGGTTGGATCTTGAAATGATTGCTAGCCTTTACTATCACCGTCACCTCCTTCGTTCTGAGCCAGCCAGGTGTGCTGAGTCCTTCTCTTCTTACGACGCCTGATTTCAAAACTGATCATGGGGGGGTACGTATCTCTTGATCTCCTGCGTCTGACAGATATGCCTTGTGTCATTTGTCCTTCGGCTTTTGCTGGATTTAATGTAATTCGCTGAGTAAGCATAACTAATCACCGGAAACATTAAATTCCTCCGTTGTACGATCGCCCGTCTCTGCCGGTGTCATGTCCAGCCGGGCGAGCTGCATGCATTTTTCCTGTAGTTCTGGGCAATCGATGTCTTTCCACTAGCTGTCCCACTTATCGTTGGGGTGCTCAATCCCGAAGTTCGCCAGGTGGTCTGCGACTGTATTACCCTTGCGCCGGATCACCTGAAAGGTGAGACCTTTCATTTCGTCCAGCATTTTGGAAATGTTATCAGTCACCTGAGCTAAACGCCAATGTTTCGTTACCCTGCTTGCCGGCGTGTCACTGTAAATTTTCCTGGCCGCTATAATGGCAACTTCCGAGTCACCTTCGATTATTGCATTGCCTGTTCGGTTCAAGCTAAGAATTCTTTAGCCTTTTCCGGAGCAGCGAATTCCATCTCGTTGTTGGTACCTTCTCCCAGTGCTTGATTGTAAATGTATAGAATTTCCCCTTTGTGGTTTCTCATGACTCCTCCTATGCCTGCTAGTCCGGGATTCCCTCGTGAGGCACCGTCAAAGTTTAACTTTAGGAAGCCAACAGGGGGCCTGTGCCATCCAAGCTGTCCCGTTCGAGGTTTTTGCTGGCTGCTTGCGGTTGATATGTTGTTCCAGTTATCTAACTTGAAGATTTGCAGAATATGCTGGTCTCTGGCTGAGAGTTTGCTGTCGGGAGCTGCGCTACATTTTGCCAGGATTAGCTGGCGAACATTTTCGGTTAAGGTGAGTTGCGAAAACTCGAGATTTCTCTGATCATTTTGAAAAATGCGCCTGTTCCTTTCCTTCCAAATGGTCCAGGTTAAGAACCCTGGTAGGACTTTCCAAATGCTGTTAATTCTGAGATTGTTAGAGTAGTCGTGAGGCCAATGCAAAATGGTATTTTGGATGGAGTCTTTGTCCCTGTTGTTTTGCTGCATGGTAGTTTCTATCCATTTCCATAAGTACTCTGCCCATTCGCATGAATTGAACAGATGATTGATGCTTTCTTCTGCTGCTCTGCAAAGGGGACATATGGAAGGACCAGAGAATCCTTTTTTGCGTAAGTTATCCCAGGTAAGGGTTTTTCCTTGCATGAGGAGCCAAAGGAAGGTCTTTATTTTAGGCCAGAAAAGGGCGTCCCAAACCTTGATGCTCCAGGGCATGGCCTCCCCGTGTTCATAGTGCTCCAGCTGCTCCCTAGCTTCTTTAAGGGTGAAATTGCCGCTGCCTTTCATTCCCCATCTTAGCTTGTCCCTTTCTGTGGATGTTCTTATTTTCCGTTTGTTTAGAGTGCTTAGCAAGTTCCTCATGTTGTCATTTTTTGCTACTGTGTTGCCTGTGTTAAGGGGCGACCATTCCCTCCAGTCTTGCCCATTGTTGTCATGGCTCCAGTACTGGTGAACCTTGTAATTGCCTCGGCTCTGACATTCCTTTTTGTAATTCTCCAGTTCTGGAGTTACAAGGGAAGGTAATTGCTGCCAAGCGTCCTCCCAAAAGAACGTTGTTACCCCGTTGCGGATTTCCCAGAAGCTGTGGTCTTGAATTATGTTGCGGTTTCGCCTGGCTAAATTCCAAATGGGAGACCCTTCCGGCACGTCCTGCAACCTAATTAGGTCCTGTTCACTGCAATCTGGAGTGTATTTCTCCTTCCAGTGCCTTGCCCAAGGTAGAGTGGGTTCTTTTAACTAGTGCCACCACAGCTTGACTCCACAAGTCATGTTGATGGTGTGGGGGTCTATTAAATTTAGGCCTCCTGCTACTTTTGATTTACAGAGTTTGTTCCAGACCACCAAAGCCCATTTGTTTTTTTCCGAATTGCCTTTCCATAAGAACGATCTCTGGATGGTTCTTATCTTGTGAAGGACGCCTTGAGGGGCAGGCAGGATGGAAAGCAAAGACTGAGGGATGGCTTGAAGGATTGCCTTAGTTAGGACTAATCTGCTCGCAAAGTTGAGGGCTCTGTGAGTCCAGTGTCTACATTTGTTCTCCAATTTTGCCAGAATTTTTTCTCAGTGATGTTTTTGCCAGGGTTTGGACGTTAGAGGGGCGCCCAGATACTTAGAGGGTAAATTGCCCCGTCTAAATCCAATAATATTTGAAAGATGTTTTTGGATTGCAAGATGAGTATTAAAGAAAAAAATTGTAGATTTAGCGTGGTTAATTTCCATACCTGACGCTTTGCTGAATAGACTTAGGATATTTTTGAAAGCCATGGCTTCTTTCACCGTGGGGGTGCCTTGCAGCATAGTGTCTTCCATGAACTGCTGGTGCGTAGTTGCGGGGATAGATTGCAGGGGATGAAGCCCTCGAATATTGCCTTCTGCTTTTGCTTTGCGGATGAGTCGACTTAGACCTTCCATGAGGATCACGAAAAGGAAAGGGGAGAGAGGGTCTCCCTGCCTGATGCCCCGGGTGGGGGAGAAGGGTTCCGAGGGTGATCCATTGACCAAGATGGAGAAATTGGAGGATTTAATTAAAGCAAGAATCCATTTAATCCATTGATTTTCAAAGCCAAAGGCTGTGAGAACAACTTCCAGATATTGCCAGTTGACTTTATCAAATGCTTTGGAGAGATCCAATTGCATTAACATACCTGCTTTCTTCCTGGTCTGGAGAGTGTGCACCATCTCTTGAGCTAAGAAGATGTTGTCCAGTATTTGTCTGCCCTCCACATATCCGGACTGTTCTTCCGAAATTAAATTGGGAAGAATAGGCTTGAGTCTGTTGGCTATAACCTTGGAGATGATCTTGTAAATCACATTGCAGAGAGCTATAGGTCTAAATTTCTCAGGAGTGTTGGCATCCTCTTCCTTTGGGACTAGAGCCAGGAAGGTGGAGTTGAGCGATTTAAGAATGGTGCCGGAGCGTCTTGAATCTTCAACCACTTCCCAGATCTCTGTTTTGATGGTGGGCCAGCACGCTTTGTAGAAGTTAATGGTGAAGCCATCTGGTCCTGGAGCCTTGTCGTTTGGCATGCTTTTAACGGCCTCCTCCACTTCCTCCATTGAGACTTCTCTGAGAAGAGCGAGATTTTTCTCATTAGTTATGACGCTGGGAATGGCCTGGGCTAGAGAGGCTATTGCCTTTGTTCTTTCATCCGGCGTCTCCTGAGCAATGTGTTTGAAATGCCTGGTGAGTAGAGAAGAAATGTCCTTATGATTTTGCAAAGTTTCTCCTGCTTCATTTTTGAGTTTGAGGATTTTATTCGCACTTCTATAGTCTAGAGTGGACCTGTGAAAGAACTTTGTATTTTGCTCTCCTTCTTTAAGCCACTGGACTCTGGATTTCTGTCTCCAGAGTGTTTCTTCCTGTTGACATCTGAGTTGCCATTGAACCATCAGATCTTTTTCCTGCTCTTTGGAGACTTCACTAATGTTCCCCGAGGTCTAACTTTTGTGAATTTTCTCGAGCTTGCTCTCTATTATGGATTTTTCCTGGAAGATGTTTCCGAATTCTGTTGCATTCCATTGCTTGATTGTTCTTTTGATGTGTTTTAGTTTTCTTTGGAGCTTGAACATTCTGGTTCCTTGTATGTTCAGTGGTTCACACCACCACTTCTATAGCATTTTAACAAAGTTAGGGTGCTGCAACCAGAACTTTTCGAATCGGAATGGCTTGTTTCTAGGAGTCCTGAGGAAGGCAGCTTCTAGTGAGATAGGCCAATGATCCGATCCTCCACTAGGAAGAATGTCAGAGTCCATTGTGATGCCTTCTAGAATGATGCTTTCTGAAATGAGAAATCTATCCAATCGAGAAGCTATAAGTTTCTCTCCTCCTCGTCTATTGCTCCAGGTGAAGGAACTGGTTTTTGGCTGGATGTCTACTAGTTTTGCATTTTCAATGAATTCTGCAAAGAGCTCTGCATCCCTGTTTAGCTTTCGTGTTCCTCCTTTTTTCTCCAAGAGAGAGGTTATCATGTTGAAATCTCCTCCCATAATGATCTTCGAGGTGATATGTCTTAGTTGAAGATTCATGAGTGTATTAAGGAAATGAAATTTCTCTTCTAATCGTTGAGGTCCATAGACATTTATACATAAATAGGTTTCAGAGTTACCTATTACTTGAATCTCCGTGGCAATGTAGGATCTGGTGGCCTCCATTGAAAGGACACTCACTACTCTGGTGTCCCAGAGAGTGGTGATGCCTCCCTCCCATCTTTGACTGGCTACTTCTATGAAGTCAATAGGTTTGCCTAGTTTTTTGCTGATGTTTGCCATGTGAGAAGTTGCGCATTTGGTTTCTTGAATGAACATGATGTCCGGCTTTTCTTTTTGGAACTTCTCGTGGAGAAGTCTTTGCTTTGCTAGGCTGTTGAGCCCTCTTGCATTCCATGAGACTACAAGACTACTTTTTGACATCATTTGATGAGCTTTGTGCAACATATATCCTTGGCCCAATACCTATAACATTTTCGGATAAGATCTGAGGAATATTTCTGTCATGATTTTGATCCATGTTAAACTAAGGTAATTCAACATCTGTGATTCATTTGTAGAATTCTTGTGACAATATCTGAGACATAATGAAAATTGGAATAAGGGTATTTAAGTGGTATATTCAGCCATCTAGAGGCTCTTCTCGGTGACATAAGCCTATGTAAATTTGAGGCATATTAAACCCTATTCATGAGTGTATTAAGGAAATGAAATTTCTCTTCTAATCGTTGAGGTCCATAGACATTTATACATAAATAGGTTTCAGAGTTACCTATTACTTGAATCTCCGTGGCAATGTAGGATCTGGTGGCCTCCATTGAAAGGACACTCACTACTCTGGTGTCTCAGAGAGTGGTGATGCCTCCCTCCCATCTTTGACTGGCTACTTCTATGAAGTCAATAGGTTTGCCTAGTTTTTTGCTGATGTTTGCCATGTGAGAAGTTGCGCATTTGGTTTCTTGAATGAACATGATGTCCAGCTTTTCTTTTTGGAACTTCTCGTGGAGAAGTCTTTGCTTTGCTAGGCTGTTGAGCCCTCTTGCATTCCATGAGACTATTTTCATTTATAGCAAGGCTTGTTAATGGTAGGATGGGAAGGCATTGAGTGCCTTCATTTTACCTGAGTTTAGCATTAAGATCCCTAGATCATGTAGCACTTCACCGTTTGTTCTTCTTCCCCTTTTCTTTTTTTGCTTAAGGCCGGATGGATTGAGGGAGATATTTTTAGAGTTATTTCCTGTGCCTGTTGCAATGCCTAATCTTCTATTTTTCCTGTTTAGTTCCGCCTTCTGTCTTGGTATGAATAGATCGCTGATCTTTCTTAATTCCTCTTCTGGGACATTTTCTAGTCCTTGAGCTTTCCAGTTTTCCTCTATCACTGGAAGATTTACACCTGCCTTCTCTAAGGCTTCGTTGAAATCCATCTTGTCACTTCCCCCATCACTGGTTAGCATATCCGTATTTTCGTCTTGGGTTCCTACATGCTCGTGCCTGTGGGCCTTGGAGCTGTGTGGATCTTCCTCCTTTTCCTTCCTGTTATGGTCTGGCTGGTGCTTTTGCTCTTCAGTTCTCTGCTCTTCCACATTTGTTTCTTCAGTGTCTGTGTCTGTTTCTAGTACACTGAAAGTGTTAATGGTATTGCCTGGTGCTGCCCCTGTTCTGTTTGATCGTCTTCTGTTGGCTCTTTGTAACAACCCATTCTCATATCCATCTAAGTTAAGTGATTTAAAAATTAAATGGTATAAACTAATATAAGCTAAATAATAAAAGTTGTATAAGTTAAATAGTTTAAATAATATAATAGTAATGCTATAAATTAATTAGTTTAATAATATTCATTAATTAACTAATAAGTTATAATAATAGGTAATGCTTAGATAAAATAGTTAATATAATATAGAGTAAATATATAAACTATATAAAGTTTTTACAATTGATGGTATAATGGATTGAGAGTACTGGAACGAGCTAATAATCATAAAGAAAAGGTTCATAAAATAAATAGGAGCTCATATTAAAGCAATGTAAGAACATTCGGGAACCCTTTTTAAAAAAGATCTTTTAAACCATAACTGAACCCTCTGCGCAGTCGACAGCAGCCTCTAACCGATAAATATCTTCGGGAATGCATGTGGGAGGTGTCGAGTGTTGGACCAGCGGTGGGAGGAAGGCTGGGAGGCGGTCACTGAACCCCTCGGCATAAAACCACTGAGAGGGCCAACGAACCAGGGGGGGAAAACAGGGAGAAAACAAAGAGGACAGAGGGAGACCGAAACAGGAACGGAAGCAGCTGAAATTGACCTGAGGTTCTGGGAACGGGGGCAGTAAG
>APFE031518769.1:7941-50699 GCA_000404065.3 Pinus taeda | reverse complement strand
GATTAACAATACTCTCTATTTATCTAACATGATCTCTCAATGTACACCAGGTAAATTATTATCAGCCAAGACATTGGAGCAATCATGTTACCAAGAGCTAGAAAAGAATGGGAGATTGATCACAGGAATTACAAGTTTAACTTGGGACACCTATTGGTTGTTCCTAGTAAAACCATACAGCTAGAGAGCCGCCCTCAAATGCCTAACGGATGCAATTGGGTGTATCATTCCCGATATACACGATGCCACCTATGATGCTCAAATCAATTCTCATCTCAACCACCCTCAAGAAGTGGAACCAATGCTGGCAATATGCCAACTCAGGACAAAAGGTAAATAGCCAGAGTGATGAATCATGCTGCCGATTATTAGATTGCCGTGGGGAGATATTCAAAATCGGGTTATATCAATTTAGTAGCATTTTAATTTTGTAGTTCATTAGCTTAGTTTAGTATTTATAGACCCTTTCATGTATTTAGAAAGGGTCGTAAGTTTTTGTATGACTTAAAACCTGAAGTTGCACTACTATACTTCAGGCATATTCTTTTATGAAAATTGGAGCAATTTTTCCAAATTTTGATAACGAAGCTTTTATGTGGATGTGCACTACTGCCTTTATTTAAAAGTATTTCTGAGTCGGAAGAAGGAATTCAAATTGTGATTGATGTTGGGAATGATTTCCAGCTCATATGGTACTATTATCTATGTCTGAACTTATTCTTTTTATGTGAATTGTTGTTTGATCATTCTTGCTATTATTGAATATATGAATGTGTTTTAACAGCAGTCTCTATACTTTCCACTACTGGATGTTTACAGTTTGCTATTCTTCTAATCATGCATGTATCAGTAATATAAAAAGAGAAGTGTAACAATGTTTTATCAATTACTTTGTTCAACTACTTGAACGAAGCAATTATTATTTAAATGAATGTCTTTGTTTATTGAATAGTGTCATCTATATGCCTATCAACGAACACAGATCACCAAACGTTGAACTTAAGAAAAGAAGCTTCCCGGGATAAAATAGTCATTTGCGTTTTCTCTTATAGAATAAGTCCTCCATTCATTATCACTTATTAGAAGACCAATCATTCATCCACCCCCTTTTATTCATTACTGGGAAACTGGTCCCATTATATCCAGTCGGAGCCACCATCCCAAATGGAAAAGGAGTTGTATTAAGGTCTGGACCGGGTGGTTATTCCTCGATGTTGATGTAATGATTTTCGAGGCATCAACACAACCAAAAAGGATATGAATCTAGCTCTTAAACATATAGTCAAAGAAGAATTGCAAAAACTATTGGATGCAGGATTCATTTACCCTATCTACGACAGTGAGTGGGTCTCCCCTCTGGTGTTAGTTCCCAAGAAAAATGGTAAGTGGAGGATTTGTGTCGATTACAGGGAGTTGAACAAAGCCACAAAGAAGGATCATTTTCCTCTACCCTTCATTGACCAAGTGCTAGATGGCCTCGCAGGGAAAAGGTTTTTCTCTTTCCTAGATGGATTCAGTGGGCACAACCAAATCCATATCTGCCGAGAAGACCAGGATAAGACCACATTCACCTATCCATGGGGTACTTTTTCATATAGGGTCCTTCCTTTTGGCCTATGCAATGCTCCTACCACTTTCCAGAGAGCAGTCTTGAGTATTTTTGCCAAATTATTCCATGATGCGATGGATATTTATATGGATGATTTTACACCTTATGGTTGTGATTTTCAAGAAGCCCTATCTAACCTAGGAAAAGTACTGCACAAGTGCATTGAAATGAACCTTTCTCTTAGTTCTAAAAAATGTGAATTCTTAATGATTGCAGGGACCGTGCTAGGTCATTCAATATCTCAACAACGACTGCAGGTGGACCCAAACAAAATAGCCATCATCAAAAGGGTCCCACCTCCTCAAAAGCAAAGGGATGTCAGAAGTTTCCTAGGGTTAGCTGGATACTACCGAAGGTTCATAAAAGACTTCAGCAAGTTGGCCTCTCCTTTATTTGGTTTGTTGGCCAAAGATTCTGAGTTTATATGGTCAAAAAGTTGTCAAGAGGCCTTTGACATTCTAAAGGATAAGTTAACGACTGCACCAATTCTCTAAGCCCCAAAATGGGCCCTCCCATTTCATATTCATGCTGATGCCTCACACAAAGCCATAGGAGTAGCCCTAGGTTAGATGGATGAAAAACTTCCTTATGCTATCTATTTTATCAGTAAGAACTTGTCAAAGGTTGAACTAAATTATACAGTGACCAAAGAGGAACTCCTAGTTGTTGTGAATTCATTAAACAAATCTAGGCATTACATTACAGGCTATCAAACATTTGTGTATACTGACCATGTTGCAATCAAATATTTAATGAACAAACCAGATGTGAATGCTTGAATTATAAGATGGTTACTTTTATTACAACAATTTAATCTAACCATTATTGATAAGCCTGGTAAGGAAAATGTTGTTGTAGATTTTTTATATAGGGTAAATTTTCCTGTAGGTGAAGAAGGAACGGTGGATGACCAGTTACTAGACAAACACTTATTTGCTATTTCAGTTCTCTCTCCATGGTTTTCTGATATAGAAAACTATTTGGTATCAGCACAGTTCCCACCAAACTTGTCCTCCAAAGAAAAGAGAAAAATAGTCAGGAAAAGCACCCCCTTCACTTGGGTTGGGGGCAATCTTTTCAAACTTGGCCCAAATCAAATCTTGAGAAGGTGTGTCAGGGAAGAGGAAGTCTTTGACATCCTTCTGACCTATCATGATGGGCCTTGTGGAGGTCACTTTGCAGCAAAGAGGACAATATTCAAAGTGTTAAAAGCAGGTTATTATTGGCCCACTCTTCATCAGGATGTGAAAAAGTACACTATTTAGTGTGTCGATGCCAGAGGATGGGAAGGCCTACTCCAAGAGATGAAATGCCTCTGCAGCCTCAACTGACTTTTGAGCCATTTGACAAGTGGGGCATGGAATTCATTGGGCCTATTAACCCTCCTTCAATGAAAAAACAATACATTATTGTGTGCATTGATTATTTGACTAAGTGGGCTGAAACCAAGGCAATTAAGGCAACAACAGAAGAGAAGGTGGCTGAGTTCCTAAGGGAGAATGTATTCTACAAAATTGGGTACCCTAGAGAGTTGGTCATGGACCAAGGCAACCAATTTACCTCCAACATGATCGAAGACTTTCTCAACCATCACAAGATCAAGTATAGGACCTCCACTCCCTATCATCTAGATGACCAATAGAGCACTAGAGGACATCTTAACCAGGGTGGTGAGCTGTATCAAGAAGGATTGGGCAAAAAGGCTAGTTGAGGCCACTTGGACCTATAATACCACATGGAAGACCACCATTGCATTCACACCCTATGAGTTGGTCTATGAGAAAAAGGCCTTGTTGTCCATTGAATTTTAATATAACACATTAAGGATGGTAACCCAACTAGATTTGGATCTTAGCAGTGCACAGAAAGAGAGACTGTGCCAATTGAATAGTTTAGATGAATTCAAAATGAAAGGCCTCCTACATACATAGGTAGTTCAACTTCAGAGGAAGATATGGCATGATAAAAATATCAAGGAGAAGCAATTTCAAGAAGGTGATTGGGCATTGTTATATGATTCTAGGTATAAGGACTTCAAGGGCAAGTTGAGGAAAATATGGCTCAAACCTTATGTTGTGGAAAGATGACATGATAATGGTTCAGTGAAAATCAAAACCATCGACAAAGAAGCCTATCCTTTTCTTGTTAATGGACACCGGTTGAAAATGTACAAGAGAACTTTATCAAAACAAGATTTTTTTGATGATATCAATAAAACAGCGATCACAGTATAGCAAGTTCCAGCTCCTCGCTCATCAAATCACTGAAGGAAAATAAAAAGAATAAGGACTCAGGTGAAAACCTCCATGAGGTGCCTGAGTCCCATCTATGGGTTGAAAACCTCTTGAGGCGGCCCAATGATTACAAAAAAGAGAGCAAAAAACAAAAAGAAAAAGAGAATAAGAGGATCCATGGGTGAAAACCTTTCTTGAGGTGCCCAGAGCAAACAACTATGGTGAAAACCTCTCTGAGGCAGCCTTGTTGTTTTTCAAAAAAAATCATGAAATTTCCATTTGCTGGTGGGCGAGAAGGAAATTAAAGGAGCAAAAGAGGGTCCCAAGGAGACCCCTGCCACTCACATATTCATTTTCTTCACTCCTTACCATGCATCCCTCCATCATTTTTGTCATTTTTCCACTCCATTGCTTTGATTTATGTAAAGACTATGTTTTCTACAAGATCCCTTGTATTCCTATAGGATCCCCTGAAAACCTACAAGATGATCCTATAGGAATTACAGTGACCCAAAAATCCTACAGGAAGCAATCTAAAGGCATATGATGGACTTTTTAAATCCTAAAATTCACCCCATCCATGATCTAGCACCTCATCGCGTCCACCATCATCATCCTTGCACTCACAATTCGGAAAAAAAAAGATCAGTTTCAACAATTTTTCAGTCTTCAAAGAAAAAAGGAAACAAAGAGAAGTAAAGAGCATCACCTGAGTATACTTTACTCTCCACACTCCCACTCCTTCTTTCCATCCATGTCACCATCCTCATAGCCCCAACAATCAAAATGATAAAAGAATTTTGAGGGAGAAGCAACTACAAGACATCCTGTAGGAAACCTTGTAGCATCCTATCCCACAGAATGCTAATCACACTAGAAAAAAGTCTTCATCAAGTTGATCCAGGAGCTCCAAAATAGAAACATCAGATCTTCAACCATAGATACCTACAAAAACAAAGAAACGATTAGCAGACAATAAGAGGAGGAAGAAGAATGGCATGTAAAATATACACAGCAACACCTTTGGTCTTTGACAAACTGCAACATAGCATTGAAACCATAGGTAAGTATCCCGCTCACTCTCTCATATGCATCATGCAGTAAAAAATTGTAAGGGTAACAAGATAGTTGGTTTATAAGTGAAAAGGTGGCCAGTGAACTTGGCCACCTTTTTTTCAGTCAGCACATGCACAACTGGGTGTCCTCTCACATGTGGTTGCAGTCAACTCAAAGACAGAGAAGGAGTAGGACAAAAAGCGGTTAAACTACGGATCTACAAGGTGGGAGATGATTACGAGGAGTGGAAAATGATGAGGTGGTAGTGGGGACCAACGGTCCAAAAATGACAATCTACCTTTGCTGCCTGCACACCACCTCACCTCGAATCACCATAAGAGGAAATAAAACATCGTTCCCATGCATTCATGCATTTCAACTCCTCGAAACTCCCTCACTCAAGTCACTCTCATAACCCAGGCCACCCACCAGAAGAAAAGATCCATCATTCGTTGCACAGGAATTCCTATAGGAGCATGCACAGGAATTCCTACAGGATACATTCTACAGGATACATAGAGACTGTCTATAGGATTGGCAGAGAAGAGTTTAGAAGGGATATCATGAGAGTTGGCCACTGCAACCATTCTAAAGAGGTAGGATATAAATTACATTCCCCTTTGCAAGTAAATGAATGAAGGATACTCTAAATTTGAGTGAATTTAGCAATTGTGTGAAGGAAATTAAATACACGGTCATCTCTGTTTTGCTCCTGCATTTGAAAAGTTGTTTCAACCCTCTCATTTTTTCCTCAAGCTTCACCAGCAAGATGACATGAGGGTTTAATAGGAGAGAGCCCACAAACACTGTGAGAATCCAACAACACCCCCAAGTGCTTGAAATTTTCACAAGACATAATTGGATGGGGTTTTTCGAAAAATTCAAAGGGTATGATGATGAGGTGGCTCAAGAATTTTCTCTCTCCATCACTCCACACACTAGAATACATGCCATTGTTGTAATAAGGGGACTCACTATAGATCTCACCCCTGAGCTCATCAGCAGGGTCACTATACTTCCCCTATGAGTCCCAAGGAGAAAAGAAGACAAAGGAGATAACCAGGTTACCAAAAGAAAATTCTTTTTAGAAGGTGAGGAACCAACTGAGGACAAAGATGGAGTAAGGAGGGGAAGTCTTCTATATCCATGGGGTGAGGTAGGATACCAACTAATCAAATACATATAATGTGAGGGTATATATAGTGTTGTCTATGGCTATCATTTTAGGATCCTTGAAGAATTAATATTTGGAGTAGAAACACCCCCTCACCAAAGGCTCAGCATACCATATTTCTTTCTTCAGTCACTCATAGACTCAAGCATCAAAGTGAAGGAGGGGAATTCCCAACAATTAGCTCACCATGGGTTGATTAGGATCCTCATTAAATATTCCCTCCAAAATCTCAAAACACCTATAACATGGTCAATTTTCAAAGACATGCCAACAAATGATGACATCTAGGCTCTCACTTATGATGTTAGTCCTATTGTCAGTGAAGAGGAAGATACAGAGCAAGATAAGGATGAGATGGATGAAGAATCTAACACAGAGGAACATGATGAAGATGAAGAAGAAGAGGGAGAAGAGAAGGAGGATGATGAAGAAACAGAGGAGGAAATTAAGGAGGAAACTGATAGAGATGATGAAGATCTACAAGAAGAAGAAGACATCAATAATAGAGAGGAAGAAGGAAATAGAACAGAGGGGAAAAAACAAAAGGATGAGTCACCTAGGGTGTCTCTATAGGCCACTGAGAGAGAGGTAATAGCTACCCTTACTGCTCTCAACACCCCAATCAAGTAAAAATGAAAAAGGCAGAGGCAAACCCCTCTATATTTCAGGACAATAAAGAGCACAAGAATAAGACAGGGGAAGCCACAAAAATCAACCAAAATTCCTATTGAGATTGAATATTCCCTTACACAAAAAGACAAAATGCCTTCCCCTAATTCCCCTATCACCAATGTAAGGAGGCCTACTACTAGAGAAACTTCCTCAAAGGGTAAGGCAATCCTATAGGATCCACAACAAAATCTACAGGAAGCAAAAACAGTCCTACAAGATACTTTGTTGAATCTAAAGGAGGCACAAAAATTGGAAAGAAAGGTAGGGGAGAAGCAAGAAGCTAAAGAGGAGGACCCAGAGACAAAAGAACCCAGCCGCCAACCTAACCTGGACTCCTATTACCTGTTTATTGAAGGAGGCAAGGTCATACCTCAAGAATTTTCCATCCCATTGTTCTTCGAGCTTGAGAAGGAGAGGGCCAGAACTCACCGATGGATGCAGATCACCAAATTGAAGGGGATAGAAGACATTGGGCACATGGAGGAGAAACTCAAAGAAATGGGCAGAGAATTAAGTGGCTTAAGGGACATAGAAGCTATAATTAGAAATCAACTAGAGACAGAAATGGATGGCTGAGGGGACAACTACAGGAAAGAGAGAACCAACTAGCATGTATGGCTAGCCTCTCCTTGGAGGAAATCTAGTGTAGGATGGTAGCTAAATCCTATGCTCTCTACCTCAAAGAACAATGGCTGCAGTTTCAAATTAAGACACTAGCACAGAGGGGAACCATGCCATTTTAGGAATGTAGGCAGTTTATTGATCTTTGTGATCAAAGTACACTAGAGGATAGGGCCAAAATGGCTAAGTTTTATTTACACAACATGGCCCTCACAGACATGAATGTATGGGACCCTAATGCCAAGCTAGGAGATCTACAATTAATGGCTTTGGCATCATGGATGAACCATGAGGAGTTAAGAGCTATAGAGATGAAAAGGATATTGGCAAGAGAGCAAAATGAACCTCTTTTGATCAGAGCTGAACAATAAAATCCCATGGCCCTCATCAATACCCATAATTTGATTGCAAATGATCCTCGGTTGGCACCTAGATATCTTGCTACCTAAGAGAAATAAATTTCACATTTTGAGGACATGTTTAGGCTGCTAGGAGATGATAGTATACATGCTTTCCTAAGGAGATTGAACACACTGCCATACAGCTTAAAGATAAGAGAATATCACCCCCCTCAAATGTTGAGAGAGGCATTCAACAAGACATCTATGTATATGCAATCTATGCAAAGGTTGAAGGTCAATTGGATAGGCCTAAAACTCAGCCCACCACTACTCTTGGGGATGCTAGAAGGGAGAAAATAAGAAGAAGAAAAGAGGTAGTGGGAAGAGGTAGAAAAGAAAGTAGGCTTCTATGGGAAAGAAGAGGAGAACACAATAGAGGCATGGGATGTTAGAGAGGCTACTAGGGCCATGAAGGGTATGGATATTGACTGAGTTTCTCAGAGGATGAGAAACACTTTCAGTAGGGGGGTGATGATGAGCCTCATCATTGGGTAATTATATGCCTTAATTCACCTCCTAGCTTAGTCAAACCAACTATTCTCATAACTTACTACATACTTTTGATTATATTTTGTTTATGAGATGAGTTAGAATTGGATATTTTACTTTGTGGTCTAATGTGCATTTAATGTAGGATTAAGGGAGAAAAGCATGGAATTTTAGAAAAGACCGAGGTAAAAACTAGAATGAATCAAGGGAGAGGGATTATAGGAGGTAAATCCTGCTCATTTACTACCCCTCCATTCGAAAATTCCTCCATCAACTTGAAGTGCAAACAACCAAATCATGAGGACTAGAAGGTGGTCGAGCAAGTGAAAGACAAAGCACCAGTTTATCTCGATTTTGGGAGCCGACCCTCCCTAATTTTAAGGAAGTCGTTGGAGACTTCATATGTATAAGTAGAGAGGCCTAGGACCTCAGTAGGATTGGGATTTTTATTGTAAAACTCTACTCTATTTTTGAGCTGCAAGACTTGTGACAATTTTTTTGATGTAATATGTTGTTTTGGTAATAAGAATGAGTTTTGTTCTGAGCCAGCACTGAGTTACCTCAGAGGGTTGAAGCTATTGGGTTAGGTCCCAACCCTAGCAGCCAAGGCTCCTCTTTATTGTACATGTATGCTAGTATAGATTCATATCTTAATTGTTCATTTGCTTAGTAGATGAATTTCCATTACAACAGTGTAGATTAGATTGGTTGTGTGATAATTTGCTTCCATTTGTGCCTCCTTTCAAGTAGCAGTTAGCAAGAAGAAAAAGGATCACCACAAGGTTGTCAGCAGGTGTCTCAGCCTCACTTCCTCCCTCTGGGACCATGACTTGAGGAAAGGACCCTTCAGTAGCCCCAAAAACACATATTTCTAGTTCTTGTATGAGCTTTGGAGTTTGTTGTCTTTAATTCAGTATTTGGTTCATGTTGCAAGGCATATTTCATTGTCATATTTTCCATCTCCATTTCTGCAATAAGATCTCACTCATGCTTTCATTCCCTTCAACAACTTTCTTCATGCATAATATAGGCAGTTGATTCATGCTTTTCTAGTTTATGAAAATGTATCTTGTTGCATAGTTCTTTTTGGAAGACACACATGTTTGTTACAAAGCAGGTACTTCAAGAGGAGACCAAGACTTCATAACCAATAGCCACCTTCCACTTCATCCACCTTATCCATCCTTTGTTTCATCACCACCCTCACTAATGTTTCATCATTTTTCATTGACATTCCCCTAAACACATTGAGAGAATCTAGCCATCTCTTATCTTGGATATTGACTCCTGAGTGCTCCTAGACCTTCTAACACTCCATTCCACCCATCACACTTCTTTCTTAAGCTTCCCAACACTTCCAACACCTCACAATTAGCTCTCAGCTATATCCTGTATATTTCCTATAATTCCTACAGGATCATCCTGTAGGTTTCTTGTACATCTTGTAGGTTTTCTTGAAATGGCCTGTTTTGAGGCCAAATTGATGGGAAACCTCTAGGAAGTCACAAAAAGCCTCCCAAGACCCCTCCACACCATCCAAACACTTCATAAACCTTCTAGCCATCCTCAAACACCTCCCATCCAACTGTCACATCCACAAGAACAATTAGTTTGCATACTTGATTTTTTCCTAAAAAACCAAAAAAGTGAAAACAGATTTAGTTTAGTTTCTTTGCTTGCACATTAGTATGGTTTGATGCTTTTTACTTCTGCAACTTAGATAGGATCATTTGTTTATTGTTGATTTGGAAAGTCTACTTAGCATATCTTCTTAAATGGTTAATTAGGGTATGGTGTGGTTTAGCATTACATGTTGGCCTTTTCCATTAATGCAATAGAGTAATTCTCTTAGAGTAGACTTTCCCTTCTTCCATCAAAGAATCAAGCTTATTCTAACTCTACATAAGTATGGCTTGGAATCCCAATGGTCTCTCGCCAGCTGAATGGTGACAATAGGTAGAACTATCACTTTTACTTGTGCATACATCACTGTCACCTCCAAGTTTGTATGAACCCCGAGTTGATAAGTAAAGCTGGTAGCCCAGGAGTTGTAGCATCCTTATTGCAATACTGGTGCTCATCAGCATCCACCTAGAGAATGTCCATTGAACTTCGTGGAAGAATGTGAAATCTACAAGTTGAGTCATGCAACAAGTTCATGCCCCTCCTTGCCAGGATTGAAAGCGGTATTTCAAGGGACATGTGAAGAGGTGGACCAACTATATTTTATGGGATCCAAAAAGCCATGGAAACCTTGGACACCAACTGTAAAAATCAAGGTATGTTTCCATATCCATCTCAATATTTTAACAATTTCAATATGGGTCCTTAGTCCATGCCTTATCCACCTGTGTGGCCCCAATATCAGTTTCCACCCTCGCAATAGTGGGCTCAAACTAGTTCAAATTCTTCATGGGCCCCGAACTGGCATGGATCTCTCCTCCTGGATAGTTTCCCCAGTCAATTCCACAACAACAACTTTAGCTACCCTCTAACACGCCTCCTGGTAATCCGCCTATTCGCCCTCAAATCCCTATCCAATCCAATCCGAATCCTAACAATAAAGGGGCTTAGTAAGTTGACACCCTCAACTTGCCTTCATATAGTATCTCTACTACAGACCTTTATGAGATGAACTTGAGATCCAGATGGGTAGTAGATGCTCAACCCTCACTTATTATTATTGAACAAGTTGGCAATGAGGTTAAAGAACCAGAAATGGTTGAAGAGAAATCAATCCAAGCTAGTAAAAATCAGACATCTCCTCAACTACTAATTACTCAAGAACACTAAGTTGACCCTCCCTATCCTGAAAGATTGGCCTTGAGTAAATAGATCCCTCAAGTTGAGTTTTACTTGTTAAGGGAATTACAAAATCTGTTTGTTAATATTCCCCTGTTACAAGCTATGAGGGATGTACCTATATATGAAAAAACTCTTAGGGAATATTGCACTAAAAATCCTAGAAATAAATCAAGGGACCCACTCACTATTCATGTGATGGGAAAGTTAGCAGATTTTATGATGGAAAAAGTTATGCCTGTGAAATATGGGGACCCACCCAATTCTAACTATGCAAATTAATGGAGTGGAAATTTCGAATGTACTGGTAGATTTGGGTGGTGCTATAAATGTCATTACTACTGAAGCCATGCATACATTAGGTCTTAGAAACCTGAAACATACACCTACTATGTTAGAGCTGGTAGATAGATCTACAGTCAAACTGGTATGGAAGTTAGAAGACATTACAATCTCAGTTGATGTATGGCATTACCCTGTGGATTTCCTAGTGCTGAAAATGCAGTCCCCAACTGGTGGCCATCCCTTGATTCTGGGAAGATCGTGGTTGGAAACCATAGACGCTTACATTGGGTGTTGTTATGGGAATATGGTTATCTCAAATGGGAAGGTCACTAAAAACCTTGTGTTATACCCTCTTGCAGAACCTAGCCCATCAGTGAAACCATATGTTCGTAAGAAACCTCTACCAAAAGAAGAGTCTGAATCTGAAGATGAAGAATTAAGACCAGTTCTTATTATTGGATAGGCCCTTCAGCTGAAAATAGAAATGGAGGATGATACAAATACTACCTTCATTAGCAACCACTATTCTGTTTTAGATTCGAATCAATGAATTATAGAATCTATCTTGAGATGTGAAACACATGAAAGTATTGAAACATCATATGGATTTGAATAATTTCCCACAACTATGTCCCATGACAACGTTTCTATATAGATAGAGCCAGGAAAGACACTAAATATTAACCAAAATCTATCAGAATCCTAGACAAAACAACTTCTAGATGTTCTTTGAAATCACAAAGAAGCCTTCGCTTGGGACTATACAAACATGAAGGGGATTCTTGCCAATCTATGTACCCATCATATATACATCAAAGAGGATTGTCGTCCTGTGAGACAGCCGCAGAGGAGAATGAACCCCGCTTTGAATAACATTGTCAATGAAGAACTTCAAAAGCTGTTGGATGTAGAATTTATTTACCCCATTTCGGACACCCAATGGGTTTCCCCGTTGGTGATTGTTCCCAAGAAAAATGGCAAGTGGCGGATATGTGTAGATTACATAGAATTAAACAAGGAAACACAGAAAGACCATTTGACTTTACCATTCATTGATCAAGTCTGGGATAATTTGGCTGGGAAGAAGTTATTCTCCTTCTTGGATGGATTTAGTGGGTATACCTAGATCCAGATAGCTCCCGAAGATCAAGATAAAACAACTTTCATGTGCCCTTAGAGAACTTTCACATACCGATTCCTTCCATTTGGTCTTTGTAATGCGCTTGCAACATTCCAAAGGGAAATTTTAGGGATTTTCTATGATCTGGTAGATGACAGTGTTGAAATTTATATGGACAATTTTACTCCATACGAGGACTCATTCAAATAAGGGTTGGAAAATTTGGAAAATGTTCTTGAAATATGTAAACAGAAGCATGTCTCCTTGAGTACAGTAAAGTGCCATATGATGATGGAGGAAGGAATAGTCTTGGGACATTTTCTTTCAGCTACTAGAATTCGGATGGATCCAGCTAAGATAAAGGTACTATTGCACTTTCCAATACCCAAAACACCCACACAGGTATGTAGCTTTATCAGTTGTGCTAGTTATTACAGGTGCTTGATAGAAAATTTTGCTAAGATAGCACATTCACTTTTTCAATTGCTGACAAAAGATGTAGATTTTTGTGGACAGATGACTGTGATGCAGCCTTTGTGAAGATCAAGGAACTTGTCTGTAGAGCTCCAATCCTTCGAGGGCCAAATTGGACATTACCATTTCATATCCATGCTGATGCCTCTCAGACAACAGTTGGGGCAATTTTGGGACATCAAGTAAACAAGGTGCGATATGCAGTTTACTATGTTAGTAAGAACTTGGCTCCTACCGAGTTAAACTACACAGTGACTGAGAAAGAATTCCTTGCTGTCATCTATGCCATCAACAAGTTCTGACATTATATTACTGGGTATCCTACCTTTTTACAAACTGATCACACAACAATTAGGTATCTGATGAATAAACCCATTACTCCTGGTCGTATTACATGATGGTTGCTATTACTTCAAGAATTTGACATCACCATAGTAGATAAAATAAGAAAGGATAGTGTGGTTGCTAATTGTCTATCTAGACTAGATAATAATGCTGAAAGTACACCCATAGAAGATAGTTTTCTAGATTAGCATTTTTTTGCAATTTCCGCTAACACTCTGTGGTATGTAGATATTGCTAACTATCTTTCTACAGGGAAGGTACCTCGTCACTTGTCATATAGAGAACAATGGAAAATTATTCATCATAGTACCCGATATTCATGGATGGTAGGATACCTTTTCCAAATAGGGGCTAATCAGTAGATTTGTTCCTGTGTATCTGAGGATGACATTTATGAGATATTGAAGGGTGCCCATGATGGCCCTTGTGGAGTAAATTTTGCAGATAAAAGAATGGGCCACAAGGTGTTGCAAATGGGATATTATTGCCCTTCTATCTTTTGGGATGCTCGGGATTATGTCTGAAGATGCGACAGTTTTCAACGCATGGGGTAGCCTGGAAAATCGGATGAAATGCCATTGCAGCCCTAGGTAGTCCTTGATCCTTTTGAGAAGTGGGAAATTAACTTCGTTGGACCTTTTAACCCACCTTCTCATCGAAAGGTTCACATTATGGTCTGCACTGATTATGTGACTAAGTGGGTGGAAGCTAGAGCTATTGTGAAAGTAACAAAACATGTGGTTTTAGATTTTGTTTTTGAAGATATTTTTTCTCGATATGGTACTCCAAGGGAGATTGTTTCAGATGGAGGGGCACATTTCATATCCCACATGATACCAAAACTTATGCAAAAATATGGAGTCAAACACAGGGCAACAACTCCATACCATCCCTAGGCGAATGAACAGGTAGAAAGTACAAACAAGGTGTTGGAAAATATCTTGACTAAGACTGTAGCAAGCCATCATCGGGATTGGTCCTAGAAACTTCCTAACGCTCTCTAGGAAAATAGGACAACATGGTGGAACACAACCGGGTTTTCACCATTTGAGTTAGTCTATGGGAAATACCCCTTGTTTCTGGTAGAATTTGAGATCACCATGCTCAAAACAGCTTTGGAAGTAGGATTGGACTTATTAGAGGCCCAGAAACACCGACTGGAATATCTAAAAGAGTTAGATGAAATCTGTTTAGTGGTTGTCCAGAAAAATATTGCTATTCAACAACAGAGAATGAAATGGCATGATAGATTTATCAAGAATAAGGTGTTTCATAAAGGAGATTGGGCACTGCTCTATGACTCCCGTTTTAAAGATTTTAAAGGAAAGCTTCACACTCGCTAGATGGGACCCTATGAAGTGGACATTGTGTTTGAAAATGGAACAGTCAGATTGGTTACAATAGATGATACTCATGCTTCTTTCTTAGTGAACAGACACCGTCTGAAATTATACCACCATCTAACTTCTAAGGATGCCTTTATCAAACATCTCTCTGATAAATCTGGTTTGATGGTTGTTGGTGCAAAGAACGATTCCTCTACATTCTCTTCTTAAAATAATAATAATAATAATAATAAAATAATATGTTGTTACTACTCAATTGTTTGTCTTTTGCAAGAATAATGATCGAAATTTGATGATGAGGAGCTGATAAAATTTTCCAAGTAATAGTTGATGTTTTTACTCCACCGCTGTTGTTACTCCACCGGTGCTATTATTCCACCACTGCTGTTACTCCTGAAGAATTTTCTAAGCGTCAGATGTTGTTACTTTGCCGCTACTATTACTCCACCACTACTGTTACTCCTGAAGAATTTTCTAAGTGTCGGATGTTCTTACTCCACCGCTCTTGTTACTTCGTCGCTGTTGTTACTTCGCCGATGCTATTACTCCATCGCTTCTGGTACTTCGCCGTTGTTTTTAATCCGCGGGTTGCTCTGATATTACTCCACCACCAGGTACATATCGGATGAATTTTACGGATTCAATTAAAATATTTCATCGATGAGACATATATGTGTCGTGGATGGCTACATTTAAGTTTGGGGGTGGGGGGTCCCGTCATAAGTAAACAATGATGTATTTAAAACCACAATAATGACATATCATATATCATTATTAAAACTTGTGCGAATGGTACATCCATAAATCCCATCACTTCATTATAATTATTTCGATGCATTGGAATTTGAATTACGTACATTCGATAACCAATTGGTATTTTCCAATTTATACGAATTAATTATCATAATTTTTTCATTGCACTTACCATGATTTGCCACAATTCTTTTTGTTTTTCAAAAAAATCACCAGTCACTTTCACCGCCTTTTACCCTGTGTTCCACCATGCTGTTACCATCATTGTTAATTGGGTTGTTGTTACTCTCTCCCCAACAGTGGATTGCGTCCAAGTGTTGTTACTGTTTCTACATCAATCGCTGGGTTGGTTGTGTGTCATGAGCTGGAGGATACCACCTTGGTCTGTAACAATAGAGAAGTGTGGCATGTTTTTGTCTATGCAGGCTAGGATGTCTACTTTAACAGCTTGCAGGGATTTGATGAGGGGATTACAGCGGAATTCACACTCAATTTGAAATGAGAATTTCTCTCGGGTCAGAGGGATAGAAATCCCTGTCACAGAGGAAGTTATTGCAGAAGTCAGTGGATTGCCTTAGTAGGGTCAGAGTTGGTTTTCACAAATAACTTCCCTCTCGGAGTTCCTAGAATTATTTATGCAGGTTGGTGAGAGAGTCATTCAAAAAGGCTGAGAGTATGATTGGAACTCTTTGCCACATCCGTGGGGCGATGTAGTAGGTTTTGTTATGAAATACATAACTTGTGAAGGAAAGTTCACCACTGTATTCAAGTATCACTTTAGGATCTTAGCTCGTCTTCAATTTCCACAGTCAGAAGTCTTCTCTTTGAACATGCCCTTCTTTTTTGCTGAAAAGCCTCTAATTGATGGCAAATTATGCTTGACATTCACGATAGGTTGTAGCAGTCATAACCAATCACGGGCTAGTTCAATTACTAGTTATGCATGCATTGACCCGATTTAAAATCTCTTGGGTGACATTTCAAGAGTCAACAAAAGAGGAAATATTAGCTGCTAGAGAAGAAGAGCCAGAGAGAATGGACGAGGAACCACCAGAGAAAGAATATATAGACCAAGAAGAGCCTGAAGAGATGGAAATGGAAGAATAGGAAGAACTAGAGTAGGAAAGGCTTGAAATGGAAGAGATAGTCAGTGCCATAGCCGAGGTTATTACACAAGAACCAACCTCAACTGTGGAGCCGATGGAGGAAGGAATTATGGACACGATGGATGGGATTGACAGAGTGATACAAGAATCCACTTTCATTAAAGAAGTGCAAGGGGAAACGATGCCAACATCATTTGTTCAGGAAGCATCAGATACGGGTGGTGGTGCCACACAAGAACCACCACCAACCCTCCTAGTCCCGGAAAATGTGAAAATAATGAGTTTTGAGGTTAACACTATTCCACAAGAACCAGTGTCAATTGCAGGACAGGAGCTAACACAAGAAGGAGCCTCGGGCTAGAGAAAAATTGTTGCAGATGAAGGGAAGGAACTTGAGGTCACAGACAGAGCTGGCATAGACCAGGAAGAGGAAATTTTCCATTCTCCTTTTTGTGCCATCATACCATGAGGAGTGTGAGTGTCTCGTTCTCCCCGAAGCTTAGAAAAGGAGGAAGCTATCCTTGATGGTTCAGTAAAAGGTTTGGCCGCTGTTAGTTTGTTGGCTACTAATTCTCAGCAAGGCCATTTCGAAGAATAGAGGGAGGAGGAACACCCTGCAAAAGAATGGAAACAACGAATGTATGAAGGAGGTGTTGTTCAAGAAACAGATGTCCCAGAGCCCAGAAGGGAGTAAGAAGCGAATTCTTCTAAAAAAAGGGAACTAGGTAAGGGAAACCTGGTAGATATATCGGTGCATACTCCTCCGAGTAATACACCAACTTCTGGACCAGCTGTAGGGCTACCTGAGTTGATTGTTAAAGAAGAAGCAATTGATCTCGAGAAAGGGGAACCAAGCAAGGAGAGCTTGGTAGATGGACCAGTGGATACTCCTCTGAGTAATCCACCGCTTGCTGAACCAGATGCAGGGTTAGATGAAGTGATTGTTAAGCAGGAATGGATAGAACTGTGCGAGAAGAGGAGGTTTCCCCTTAAAAAGAAATATCAGCTACAGTTCAGAGACATGATTTAGTTGAAAGTAGAGGTTCGAAGGCTGAGAAGATAGGTGCATCGACTTAAGAAGCAAGTAAGAAAGTATAAACGGTAGGCTAAGAAGCCTAAGGTTATGATGGCTGAAGCAAAAACACAGGTAGATGATTTGCCTATGACCTTTGCTGCCACCCAAACGGATCATATCGAGAATTTATTTGAAGGTCGTGAATTCGCTTTAACAACCGAGATTAAAACTTGGAAATCCATCGCGACCCATTATCAGAATGAGGTGAAAAGGGTCCAAGAACAATCGTCCTAGACTATCTTTGAGTATGTAGAGTGAGCGGACATATTACAGTTGAGGTATGCAAAGCAGAAGCTCAAGGTAAAACGGTTGGAAGGACATGTGCTAGAATTGAAGACTGAGAAAGAACAGATGTTCAGATTGACACAACAGGTAATGACATGTCGCCCTCCTACTTTTAGTTATGCCTTGTTCTTGCATGAGCAATTTCTTTTCTTCTATTTAGAAATCATTAAGAAAGAGGCCAGTCATGAGATCAAGTATTCTATACAGTTCCTCCGTATACTGAGAATCCATGACTTGGTAACCCAACATCTGATGTGTGAGCTTTATCTGCATGGATACTTCCTGCACATGGACAAAGAGTTTAATCCAATCCCATACATGGGGGACATTCATTTAAGGGTTTTTACCTCCTATACTATCAACCAGATAAATTGGCAGAAGGCTTCTAATATGTTTGAGTTGAATCAAAACACGAAGTCTCTTATGATGAGAGGGGAGCACGAACGGTCCATGACTATGTATAATAAGCACACCACCTTTTTAGAGATTGAGGGAATAGAGATGGATGCTGAGGACATAGAAGTGGTGTATTGACCTTTGTGTCAAACAAATAGTCACGTTTCAAGATGAGGCCCTTGATAGTTGTCAGAAGAGGTGGATGATGTCACCTACATCTTTCCGGAACAAGGCACCTTTTGGAGTGCCAAATTTTGCACAAGCACTAAGTCGGATGTCGAGATATGTAGCATGCATCCAAACATGCAGGGTCCAATGGATGGGACTCTGGTTCAAGTTCCCCATCATTTGGTTGCTAGCGGAGCATTACACCCCAGCTTATAATGTACCAGGTGATTGGTGGAAGGATGTTCTTCTCATCGAAGGATACAAACCCCCAAGAAGAGACATGGCAGATGAGTATGATCTCGCCTAGCTCCATGCTAACTACAGCCATTCCAATCCAGACCTGTGGAAGTGGCGAGCTGCATGAGGGCATGTAGAAGGCTAGTTGGGGGGAGATGTTGGGCACCAAATCTTCCTATCTTTTCCTTACATTTTCACCTTTCCTTTCATCCTTTTTGCACCAAATTATATGCATTATTTGTGATAAATCTACAAGGTAAACCTCCCTTCTAATGTCTCTTGTAATATATAATTGATGAAGTAAGGTCACAAGGGTTTTTCCTATACGAACTACTAAAATTTGTTTTTTTGCAGATTTCGGTGAATAGGTATCACATTCACAACTCACAGCAGTAGTCCCGCATTTACAGTAGCTATTCGAAAATGCTACAACAACATAAACAACTCTTAGCTACTCCCAGGCCTATTTTGGATCTTTATTGTTCTCTCTCTCTTGGAAATTAGTTGTTGTTCTAAACAGTTGTATATTTTTGGGCATTAGTTGTTGGATTTTGGGAATATGTCGTTCCCATGTATTTGTATAAAAGGGGTTTTATTGCTATGCGAGGGGTTAGTCGTGTAGAGACAAATATTGTAACGGTTCCTTATATATTAATCGAATATGAGCAAGTTATTGTTCTCTTCTTAGCTGTGAGTTAACGTAACCCTAATCAGAGAGCTGGGCCTGCTCTTCTGATCAGGTGCTGCATATTTCCTTTGTGTGTGCTATTTATATTATGGTGTGTCAATTTCTTATTGTTGTTACAAATCTTTATTGATTGCTATGAATGCCTTTCAAGTTTTGCAATTTATTTCTAATTACTACTACAACGATGCTTGATTCTTAGCTACGAATCCTTGGTTGATGTTAGATTGTAACCTTGCCCCTGCATATACCTTGCATGTTACCTTGAAAATTTTATGCACCTAGATTGATGAATTAATGTCAAAAAGGGTGGAATAGTGTATTCACACCCAAACACCAACACACACATCACCAAAGTCTTAGGGCCTTCTCCTCAGGTTCCAAACATTGATGATGGTTGTCCACACCTGCTGAAATTATATACACTAGGTGATCTCTTCTCTCCAATGTAGCCAATCAAGAAAATGACTACTTGACTAAGTCCTACTCACAGTTACCTCGAGAAAACAAAATATGAAAGAAAATGGTAACTCAAATCTCAAACTGAATCTAATCTTTGAACTGGTGAACAAAACAAGATCTACCTTGACTGATGATTCCAATAGGCTTGTAAAAGGATCTTCAAATGAAT
Organism: Pinus taeda; assembly: GCA_000404065.3. Classification (NCBI taxonomy): domain Eukaryota; kingdom Viridiplantae; phylum Streptophyta; class Pinopsida; order Pinales; family Pinaceae; genus Pinus; species Pinus taeda. The sequence continues at coordinate 30,735 of APFE031518769.1, read as the reverse complement.
GATCACTGAAATTCAACTCATTTGACAGATTACAATTTTTCTCGAGGTGGCCTACATACCAGGAATACAAACCTTTATATGCTTTCTTGCTTTTATGCAATTTCAACTTATAGATGTCATGATAGGGCTACAAATTTTCATGGGACTTTTGTAATGAAACCACTACTGGACAAAACAATGATGTTGACTTCCAAACTAAGTCTTCATCACCCTTGTTTTCAAGTTCACGGCTGACTAAATGACGAGAAATTTGACAGCATAAACCCTCCAAAAGATTGGCTATTGGATCATTGAAAACTGAAAAGGGTTGATGAAATTTATTGTGTATTGGTTCCAAAGAGACTATAGGCCCCTCTCTAAGCTCACCATCCTTTTCTCCGGTGATATTTTTAACATTTTTCTTCAAGAACTCAAATGAACCAAAACTTAAAGGCATAGAACCACCTTGAATTAATTCACATTGTTCTTCATGTTTCAACTCTCCAACTGCATCTTCAATCTCATGGTTATTCAATTGCCATGATTTTTAATTGAAAAAGTCTTCCATATAACAAATAACAGGGTCATCAAATACATTAGAAGTTTGTTGCCAATCTATGCTATTGTCAACTTCCTTCCCTGCTTCATTATTAATCTTATAATTTTATTTTAACAGTTCAAATGGAGAAAAATATAAGGGTAAAGGATTTCCATTAGCTAACTCATTGTTTTCCTCATGTTTGATGTCAAGATTATGAGATTGCTGACTTATAACACTATGAAAGTTCTCCTTCAGTAATTGAAATGAAGCAAAACACAACAGCAAAGTTTCTTCACCTGATTTGATATCTTATTCATGTTCTTCATTACTGTCTTCAAGTGAATATATAAAAAATCAGTATGTAGCTCATGGTGACATGAATCAATAACCTCTCCTTCTTCTGCAAAATCTTCTTGGAAAGGAGGTCTTCTTTGTTGCACCCTAATAGTAAGTTTGTTTTGCAAAGTGAATTTTTCCATCAACCTTTTCATGATTTTCACTAATGCATCCAACTTATTGTCTGATGATGGAGGTGTTGGGCGTGGGATCCCCCAAGGAAAGTTTTGGGGCTTAGAGCCCAGATTTTGGTCCAATTGTGTAATTCCAATGTAAAGAATCCGTATTTTGTGGGCGTGGAGCACGTAGTTGTTAATGATTCATAGGGTTGTCCGCCCTTATTTTGATAATGTAATGTCGGATGTAGAAGATCTACCCATGGTCCGCGGACCATGGGATTGTATAAATAGAGCGAAGCTCTAAGTAGTTAAAGTAGAAGACACAACGAGAAGATATGATGTATGTGAGATAGCTTTGAAGTGTAAGTCTAAGTTTTGGGTCATAGAATAGGTAGAGGCTCTGCAGCTGAGTGCACAGAGGCCTAGTAGTCTGCAGCTAAGTGTGCAGACCCCCACAGCTAAGTGTGCAGGGGGAGGCAAGTCTATAATCATCTGGAAGTATTAATAAAGAGAAGTTCCTATCATTTCTACGTCTTTATTTCCTATTTATGCATTTGTTATATTGGGTATGAATTTCACTTTTAATGCTTATATGATGCACGAATGTGTATAACTATATTGGCTAAGTGAACGAAAGTTAGAACATCTGCTTACATGAAGATAATTAAGATCTATCACTAAGATAAGTAAGATACTTAGTCTAGTTCGGGAAATAGTGCAATTCACTGCTCTAGAAGCGCAAAAGCATCTCAGCCCTTGGTTAGGGCTACGCAAAGGCTGATTGTAACACTTTTGTGAAGGTACTTAACGGTGGAACAGAGCACAAAGCAACCTACGTGAAGGCAGGTCGAGTTGGAATAAACTGACTTCACAACCATCTCAAGGGTGTGGAAACTTGGTTCCAGCATCCACCCATACTACTTCGAGTGAGACTTCAGTCCTCGCTCCACGGGCTGATGCCAAAAGGGCCAATAATGTATGGATTTGTTTGGCTAACTAACTCTGAACCTGGGTCAGGCCCCCATAAGCCAACAAATGGTTCCGTTTCCGGGACCGAAATCTGCATAAGAGATGATGATGATGATGATGGTTAACGTCCATTGAGACCAAACTTTGGTCTATTGGACCTAAAGAAATAAATTGTTTAGTTTGATTTAAGATTTTATTCCTATGCTCAAAAAGCTTGGAGGGAAGCCTCCCAAGCTCATTGTAATTTTGATAATGTAAAAGGCTAGGAAGGTCAGTATTGCAACAAAGATTTTGAAACTGAGATTTAATGTGGTTGTATGCAGGGCACTCTAAGAGGAAGTGATTTTCATCCTCGATTTTCGTATTCTCATAGAGATGGTAGAACCTTTCCATCCATGGTGTTTTAGGAACTGCCCAATGACTCGTTTCACTATGGAGCTCATGAGAGTTCATTCTAATCTTGGCTATATCTTCTTTGAGCTAGTTAAAAAAAAGAGATACTTTTGATCTTCTAGGGTGGGGTTGATGACCTCCTTATAATATCTTAATTTTCTTTTAGCTGCTAAATATTTCTCACACCACATTTTTCTTTGAACTTAGAAGTAACAATATTTTTAATGTTATTAATGTTTTTCAATGCAACATTCTCATCGAGCTCCCAATGGTTTAACTAGGCCCTAGTGTCTTTATACCAACCTCGTTTGAGCCTTAGGTGGTTTTGGCTGGAATTTAAAGCTAGCTTAGGAAGTCTATGGTCTCTTATGTTATTGAGTTTGTGCTTGTACAACAAAGCCTAGTCATAGCTAGGCTCTAAATGGGGGAAAGACCCACTTCTATAAGGAGAATAGGACAGGGTGTGTTACTTTTAATTTTGAGGTTATACGTTATAAAACGCTTCTGGATTTGCTCAATCTTTCTCCAGAATTCCCTAGATATGCCACAACCCCAAACCTCACATCCATATAAGATAACTGGAGTGACTAAAGTTGCAAAGAGGAACTTCTTTCTATCCCACATTATGAGGTTTTCCGTTTTACAACTATTTTCAAAACCAAAATAAGCTTTCCATCCCCCATTAATCCTTTTCTCAATGCTATAGTTCCAGTTGAGCTTGTGATGAATATCAATTCCTAGGTACTTATAGGAAGACACTTCCTCCAAGTTACTATTGTCATACATAAAATTAGAGTAAGTGTCCTTCTTGGATTTGATAATCGTAACTTTTGTTTTGTCAGTGTTAACAATCATACCCATGGTAGAGCAGAAATCCTTAAGAAGTATAAGTTTCTTATCAAGATCAGATGGACACCTTGCAAGAAGAACAATATCATCAGCGTAGAGAGGAAGGATGATGACTATCCCAGCTAAGATCATCCCAGCACATCCTGCTTCCTCTAAACAACCTTCTAGCAACCTTCTAGCTTGTCGATGTAAATTCCAAATAGGGGAGGGGAGAGGGGGCAACCTTGTTTAACTCTGATATTACACTTAATATCTTTCGACCACCCCTCATTGCTCTTTAACTTGGTAATTACATTCTCGTATAACCTTATAGCGGCAACTCTCAAATCAAAAGGAACCTTTAGCTCTTCTAATATGTTCCAAAGGTTGTTTCTAGGAGTCGTATCGAAAGCCTTTCTAAAGTCCAAAAAGCAACAAAAGAAATTGGATTTATCATTGTGGAATTCCTCCACAATGATCCTAAGTGTAACAAGGTGGTCTGTTGTTGAGTGCTGCTTTCTAAAACCTGCTTGGCCTTTAACCCACTTACCTTCACTTTCAAGCCATATGCTCAACTTCGTTTCCAAAATAATACCATATAACTTGGCTAGGAGAGGGTTGATCATAATTGTCTGATAATTAGATGGGTTATTTGGATCTCCACTTTTAAAAATAGGGATAATGAGGCTTTGAGTCCATGGTTTAGGGAACCCTTGCTTGACTGCTTGATTGAAAAGCTTGTGAATGTGGGGGGTGAGGACAGGACCTCTAATGATGTGTGATGTCGTATCATTGGGATCCAACTAAGAAAGAAATCGAAGGCTGGTTGGATAGAAGAATTCATGAGTTCACGATGTAGGAGAACAAAAACCCATGACTATCAAAAGAAGAGTGGCTAGACATCTACCTGTATACAGAGATCCACAAAATTTTTCATGTCCTTCCCTACTGAGCTATAAGAGTGGATCGTGAAGCTAGCAGATAGCCAAGGAAGGTGGAAACTTGATGGTCCTATTGTGTGGACATCAGAGCTAGTGTGAAGGTTGGAAGCATTGGAGGATAAGATCACGTGCGTCGTTGATCATTGAATCGATCGTATTATAGGAGGATTTGTTACTGAGTTCACGGTCGACACCTCAGTTAGCTACAATGAGATAGAGAGATGCTTTCTCAAAGGACCACGAGGTAAGTACGTAAAGTCTTTGAATACTTGGATTAACATGTTGTTGTGAAAAAAGTGGGTTATGTAGTTACCTTGATGTTCGGGGCTATTTGAAGCGGAAAGGTTTACAAGAACGTAGCAGATAAGGGTCCAGAAAGTAGCCCCTTGATTTCACCTCTGCGAAGGGACAAGGAAGAGCTTGCGAAGGTCCCTCTATGAAGTGCTATTCATCTGATAAGACAAATAATTCTGCGAATCCCACTTCCACCCACACCACCACCGGCTTCACCGCCATCACCTCCATCTTCACCCATACCAACTCCACCACCACCGCGATTTAGTATGGAAAACACAGTGAAGTTGCTTGTGTTCAAAGGTTTGAGAAATGAGGATCCTGACCAATTCTAGTTCATTGTAAGGGTTGTATGGGAAGCACAAGGTGTTACAGATGACCATATAAATAAAGTGACACTGGTTAGCGCTATGCAGGATTTCGCGCTGACCTGGTATATTAAGTATTCTAATGATAACCCGAATGCGAAAGTCATGGATATCAAAACAACGCTAAATAGAGAATTTAGCATGCCTAAATATGAAGCATAGTTGATTGTGGTATTCAAAGAGATCACGATGCTACTAGGTGAGACACCTTGGGAACTGGATGAGAGGTTGAAATGTACGATTTTCGAAGCCAATATGAATCTGACAGATGGACAACATCGTGAGTGGTTTGTAGCTTTGCTACTACCACATTTAAGGAGTGTGCTATCACAAAAGAAGATAACAACTCAGGTAGAGGCCCTAGAGATTTCCATGAGGCTCATGAGACCCTGATGAAGGATCCCAACCTAGGATTTTAGCAGATCCCCGCGCAGCTAAAGAATCTGTGTCGTGAGATGCAAAGTCTGAAAAATGACAGGACAGTTCGACTAGAAGTGCATAAAGAAGTTTGTTGCATGAAATGCAAGAGTCAGGGTCATGACAAAGACCACTGCCCGGTCTTTACAAATTACCTTGAAGGGGGAGGACCAATACCTTTAAGGCCAGAAGCTCAAGTAGGACCTAGTGCGATGCCTATTTTGTGGTGCACTATCTGTCAAATAGCCGGAAAACATGGCACGGATAACTGCCACATTTTACAGAAGTATATGCAAAATTCACAATAATTGTTCTTCAACTTTTGTAGGTCAATGGGACATGACGAGCATACTTGAAGAAGCTATGAATTGATGATGGATAGAACTCCCACCTACAAAGTTCAGGCTGAAACGTGACCCCTTGACCATAATGCAGGAATGGTGCAGACATGATTTCAGGGGTGAGGACAAGGCCAAGGCGGAGGAGGACCTAGTAGAGGTTGCGGACCATTGATTTGCTACAATTACGGAGGGCTAGGACACTATGCCCATGATTGCAATAATCGAATGCACCCATCGTGCAAGTATTTCATGTTGTTTGATCATGAGATAGAAGATTGTCCTACGTTGATAGCTAGGATACGTGACAAAGGAGTGCTACTGCCTCTCTCGACTTAGAACTTGCAGATGATGAGGTCTGAGCCATGCGAGGAAGATCTAAACATAAACATTGTGCTCCAAAATGGAATCACGATGGGAGATGACAAAGGAAAACAACTAGAAGATAGTACTTGGGTTCACAAAGCCACTATGAAAGAGGGCAAGTTTGATGTGGAGCATGCTCGGGAAATCTTCATGGAAGCTAAGAAGAGCTTTGCTGAGGCATCCACTTTAGGAAGCAAAGATAAACTGGAGTGGGAGATGGACCCATCCATGCTCACAACTTTCCTGGAAACTTGTATGAAGTTACTGCGCAACAGTAAGGCTATAAAAGGGCTACATGAACTTATCAATAGGTGCACTAGGACCGCAACAGGAGAACCACGCGTAGTACGCAAGATTGGAAAACATAAGACAAGAATGGGATGCAAAATGAGACTCACCGTGTAGATCGAAGAATATGAGATGGATCAAGTCATTCTGGATTTGGGATTAGATGTGAATGTTCTACTGAAACAAACATGGGAGAAAATGGGGTGACCTGCACTGCAATGGTCTCCAATTCAGCTGAGGATGGCGAACCAGCAGAAAATAATACCCATGGGCTGATTGCAGGGAATAACTGTGGATATTGAGGAAGCGAACGCATTGGCAGATTTTGAAGTGATATAGATTGTTGATGAGAACAATCCCTATCTCACGCTCTTGGGAATTGACTAGGCTACTGATATGAATGGGGTAATTAATCTGAAGAAGAGAAAAATTATCTTTGAGACAAAACCACTGTGTGTAATTATCCCCCTGGATCCTGTTGAAGGATCGTGTTATACGGAACCAGTCTGTGATTATGAAAGTGACGGTGATCTGCACTGTATCGATAAGATAATAGTGCGAGACTAAGATTGGGTGAATCCAACCATGGATGGGTGGATTACATGGGAGCACGAGAGTTCCTACACTTTGGATTCTAACGAAGAAATAGAACAATGGCAGAATAAGTTACATGAGGTAACCACGCTGAATTGCAATATGATGACTAGGTTGCTGTGTTGCGTGTCAACAAAAGTAAGAGATATTCCTACTTATGATGGTCTAAACGAGGTAGATGCCTTCTTGGATGCATTTGAAAGGGAGGTACTAGAAAAGCAACTCTTCTAGGCCTTGGACTGGGTACTGTGCACTATGCCCACGAGATGGTGGGGTACACACAAAGGGAGATTTGATGATTAGCATGAATGTAGGAGAGTGATGAGGGTATGATTTGGGAAGCCTAAGATGTGACTGATAGACAAGTATGATGGATAGGATGACCGATGTGCGCATCTGGACAAGTGGATGTTGGCTTATGGAGAAAAGCCACAACTTGAGTGGGTTCACCGATTATGTCATACCTTGGATGTTATTCCAATGAATTGGTATGTAGAAACAAAGCTTCGCCATGGGATAGGTGAATGGGATATCCTACGCAAAGGGTTCATGATGACATTTAGTTTTGAAGATGGGTTTGATGGTATTGAGGAAGCAATACAAGAGGTGAAAGCAACCATCTTTAGGATCCTACAGGATCCTTTAGACCTGACGTAGCCTGAACCGACTACTCAGCTGAGTTGCGCATTGGAATGTTATAATGTAACTGTTGAAGAGGAGGATGAGGACTTGCGCAATATTAACATTCTTGAAATAGAAAGCCACTGCGAGGTTCAAGGACCACAAATTGAGAACTCTGATATAATCGCGCCAGTGAAAACTAAATAGGTGAACATTGGTACGGAAGCTGAACCCAAATTCGCGAAGATTGGAGACTACTGGGATGATGCGACGGTGGATAAGGTCGCTAAATTGCTCTGTGAATACCAAGACTTATTCCCGACCAATTTTACGGATTTGAAAGGAATAATTGGAGATTTAGGAGTAATGAAGATCACATTAAAACCTATCACGAAGCCAGTTAAGCAGAGGTCGTACCACTTAAATCTGAAATACAAGGAGAAGGTCCGTATAGGACTGGACAAAATTCTCGTAGCAAGCGCCATTGAGCCTGTGGTAGAATCTAATTTGGTAAGCCCAATGGTGGTGCAAGAGAAGAAGTAGAAGGACGAGAAAAGGATATGCATGGATCCCAAAAAATTTAACTACACTTGTGTGCATGATCCATTCCCAACTCCATTCACGGATGAAGTGTTGGACAATGTAGGTGGTTAGGAAGCATATTCTTTCATTGATGGGCTCTCTGGGTACCACCAAATCAAAATCACGCCGAAGGATAGGAGCAAGAAAACCTTCATGAATGAGTGGGGTTTCTTTCAATATACTATCATGCCGTTTGGATTGAAGAATTCGCCAACCATCTTTTCTCACGTGCTTGTTGCGGCATTTAAGGAATATATTCATAAGTTCTTGGATATCTATTTTGATGACTGAATTATATTTGGGCCGGTTAAGCACCATGTACCAAGCTTGCGCTTCATGTTGGATACCTACCGAAGATACCAAATCTCACTCAACCTCAAGAAGTGTTTGTTTCTTGTTCCTTTTGGGAACCTATTGGGGCACGTGTTTTGCAGACAAGGGCTGATGGTAGACCCTGTGAAGATCATGGTGATTCTGAACTTGGAAGCACCAAGAAGTGTGAAACAGCTGTGTGCTACTCTGGGACATACGGGGCATTATAGAAAGTTTATCAAAGGCTATGCCCATATCAACGCGCTGATGGAAAAATTGTTGAAGAAGGATATCATGTTCTACTAGAATGATGACTGTAAAAAAAGCCTAGATATATTGAAAGAAAAGATGGTTACTGTGTCGATTCTTGTCTTCCCGAACTGGAAGAAAGAGTTTCATTTGCATGTTGACATGTTGTGTATAGCGCTGGGGGCAGTACTAACACAGGATGGAGGAGAAGGCTTGGATCACCCTATCGCGTTTGCAAGTTGCAGAATATCCAAAGCAGAAAAGAACTATTCCACCACTGAGCGTGAGGGACTGGCTATGGTGTATGCGCTCCAGAAGTATCGACACTACTTGCTAGGGGGGCACTTTAAGCTGTATGCGGATCACTCCACGCTAAAGTACTTGGTCAATAAGCCTGTGTTGGGGAGGTGCATCTACAGATGGCTTTTATTGTTCCAGTAATATGACTTTGAAGTTGTTGTGAAGCCTAGATGATTGAACGCAGGCCTAGATCACCTGTCGCGCATCGAGATATGGGAGGAACCTACTAGTTTGGAGGAAGGATCACCTGACGTGTAGCTCTTTGCTGTGTGCGTAGCGGATGGACATTTTGAAGATATAATTCACTTTCTAACAACTGGAACTGTGCTATAAGGATACTCTGTCCAGTAAAAGAAGGAATTAGTGGTGCGCACGACAGATTTATTTGTCATTGTTGGGCATCTATACAAGATGGGAAATGATGAAATACTACAAAGTTATGTACCTGAATTTGAACAAAGAATCATCCTTGTGGACACTCATGGGGGCGCTACGAGAGGACATTACATAGGGAGAGAAACTACTCAGAAGATTCTACACACAAGGTTGTGGTGGCCAACCCTTCATAAGGATTCAAAAGCATATTGCAAGGCCTGTGATGTATGTTAAAGAATAGGTAGGCCATCGTGGAGGGATGAGATGTCTTTGAATCTAGAAACGACATTGCAACCCTTCAAAAAGTGGGAAATAGATTTTGTAGGACCCATCAAACCTCAAGGGAAGACATGTGCGAGGTATATTATCATTGTGATGGAGTACTTGACTTGTTGGGCAAAAGTGTAGCCAGTGAAGGATTGCACAGGCGCGAATACTGCGAATATTTTGTTTGAACATGTATTGATGCGATTTGGATGTACAAAGATCTTGATGAGCGATCGCGGTACACACTTCTTGAACTAGATGATCAACACACTAATGGAATAATTATAGATGTATGATCAGAAGAGAAAATCATATCACCCACAGGCTAATGGGATAGCAGAAGCATTCACCAAAGTATTGGAGATCGCGCTGACTAAGGTATGCAATGTGCAGAGAAGTGATTGGGACCTACGCTTACTTGCAGTGTTATGGGCTTATCAGACGACATGTAAGAAACTGATGGGACAGACACCTTTTAGGCTTGTCTATGGAGTGGAAGCTGTAATGCCTATGGAATACATCGTTTCTAGTTTGTGCATAGCATCGCTCACAGGTATGACGGATCACGGAGCCTTGGAGCAGAGGCTCGCGTAGCTAGATGAGCTTGAAGAAGAACGATTTTTGGCTGGATTTCACCAATAGGTCCAAAAGCAGCGCGAAAAGGCATAGCACGATCGACATATTAAGCTGCGCACCTTTAAGTTGAATGAATTGGTGCTGTTGTATGATAGTAAGTTTGATAAATTTCTAGGGAAACTCAGAATGCATTACTGGGGCCATATGTTATTAAGGAGATTATTGATGGTGGCACAGTCCAGCTAGTTAAGTGAAATGGAGACCCCTTCCCAGGAAAAGTGAATGGAAGTTATTTGAAGCCATACACAGTTGGCCCGACCATCTGAATAACTGATAGAAGCACAATCTTAGAGCTCCAAGCAGCTGAAAGGAGGAGAAAAACTATAAACTACTCTACCCGAGAACTACGTGATGTCAGGATTGTGCATAGTAGCGAAGTGTCACAGGGTCCATGACAACGCAAAGATAGCTGCATTGGCACGCAGGTCAGTTGAAAAGTGACCATTAAAGTCACTATTCATGATTTGATACTTGGTTTGAGGCCAAATGAAGTGGGCGACAATCATTTAAGGTGAACCTTATGGGCTAGATTCTTGAAAATCTGCCGCCAATCTAGCATTAATGGACCGAATGTGGGGGGAATGGACGAATTCAAATTCAAAAGGAACTATAAATTACAAGTGGTTGTCCAACACACAACACTTGGAAATTTGAGAACTGAGTTGTTGCACGCTCAAGTATTCATGAACCTAGACTTATTCGAGACTTTGAAAGTGAATTCGTTGTTTGAGCAACTACTCGAGACATTGAAAGAACTATGGAATAACACTATGTCATCACCTGAAGAAGCCATGGACACTAGAGTAATGACAATTGAGGAAGCCATGCAGGAAATTGTGGAAGTAGAAGCCCCAAAGAGTGTCAGAATAATCACTGAGGTCCTTAAATCACCACACACACCAAGACCTAAGAAGGATAAGTAGGCCATGATCCCAGTGTACATCTTGCCAAAAAATCTATTAAGAACCAAGCTCACATTGGAGGAAAAGGGGAAGGCCATTAATCTAGAGGCCAATGAGGAGGAAGAGTTTGAAGAAATCCTGGTGGAGGAGGAGGATGTAGAGATGGAAGTCGAAACCTAGTGTGTGGACCTTATCACTAGGCTGCAAGAATATGTTCCTCCATGAAAGGGTAAAGCCAAGGTTCCAAAGGATATAGATGAGAGCAAGAGCTCTCTACAAACCCCACTGCTCCCTGACGATATTATTTTTGAGGGAGCACACTTGGGACGGGTTACCATGTTAAAATTTGAGGATTGGGACCTCACAGACCACGAAAAGTTCCCACATCTAGCGACTACGAAGCTAATGCGCCAGAAGATAGATGCACCAGTTGCAATTATTGAATTGGAGCCAAGCAAATGGCTCATAGGTGTTGAGAAAGCAGGGTTTCTAAACCTGCTCTGGATGCCGCATTACCACCGTGCCCCAGTGATTGTTTTCATCATCAGGTAGCTTCTCTGCTTGGTGCATGATGGGTGCTTGTGGTTGGAGGAGCCCATCCCCATCACAGACCATCTGATTCATTATATTACACACCTACCTTGCTTAGGGGTGGATCCAGCGAACATTTAAGAAGGAAAAGTTGGTGAGTTGGCCATTGCAGAGGCCATAAAAAAAAAGTTTAAGTTGGAGAAGAACAAGCGAGGGTATGTGATCTCCAACATCAATAACCTTGCAGTCAAGGTTGCGAATAGATATTGGGAGGAAAGGTGATGCGGAAGTGTTGTGCAAATGAGGTGCCTGCGCTAGTGGTTTCATTAGTAGTGCAATGCATAGAAGGGGCCCAGTTCAACTAGGTGAACTATCTATGCGATGAGTTCCTTGTGAACTGCTGTGAGGTGCAAGAGCAGGGAAAAATGTTTCATTACACATGGCTCTTGTTGTCAATTGTACTGGTGGCATGGGAGTTGCCTGAAGATAGCCAATTCCATTTGGCTACGCTGAACCTTCCAAAGGTAGCGAAGTATGCTTCGCTGTGGGCAACCAGGGACACGTAGAGGATAAGGGCAAGAAAGATATTTTGGGTGCTAATGGAAATGAACATCCGGATGGGGATCAATCACAAGCTGTGGTTATCGCCCACAGTCTACAACAATTTGTAGAGCTTTGTGGAGTTCAAAGCTAATTTCCACCATGTCTTCATCAGGGCATGGAAGGACCCTACGAAGACGTGGCATGAGTTACCATACTTGGTGACCGATGATGTAATTTTTGCGATCCTTGAGTCTTCACTGCCGGAGTGGCGTGCTCCATCTGAATCCACGGTGGAAGAAGAAAAGTTTGTCACGCAGCAGAAGAAGGAAGAGACAAAACTACAGATGACAGAACTAGCGGAAAAGTGTAGGAAAGAAGAAGCAGCAGCTAAGGCCTAGGTAGCGCGTGACGCCGTGAAGTTGGCCGAGCAATAGCAGAAAACAATAGATGGAGAGCACAAAAGACAGAAGTCACCTTCGCCCAAACCAGAGATTGATATAGAACAAGGTGGGGCAGAACCGCAGACAATGTCGACCCAGCTAAAACGTCCACGACCATGAGAGCAGGGAGGGTCACGAAAGAAAATGAAGGCCTCGAAGACATCTTTCGACCCTATCACCCTTATGGAAGGGGACTTATATGATGTCGGTGAAACAGTGAGGGATGTAACTACGGAGGCCCTCCAACAGATTGAGGAACAATGCTAGTTAGTATTGGGGGTTCTCCAGACACAAATACAAGAGTTGTAGGTGTGCACGCCACAGGCTGGCACATTGTCCACCAGCCTCGTAGTCGACACTTTAGCTGCAGAAGAAATGTTGTGCGCCAGGGTGACCAACACCATAGTGCTACCAGCTGGAGCACTCATTACGGAGAATGAGGCCGACAGGCTTATGGTCAACAGTTTGAAAGGGGTCGGATTAAACATGATTGTGCTCCCTCGGGAGATGCTCTATCTCTTGCAAGATGGAGTCACCGCAAAACTTCTGGCCAGGGAGATTCGCGCTCTATAAGTAATGAGAAAGCAACACATCAACATTGAGAAGTTGATCCTGCAACGCAATGAGGCAGTAGAGAAGAACAAACAGATAATGTAGGTTGTGGAGGAAGTCTTCCAAATGGTCCCGGAGTTGGCCATTCAAGCATAGGAACCGGTGGAGGTGCGTGTCTGTAAGTTAGCAACAAGGGTGCATGACATAAGAGCAGAAATGGCCAGGGTTCCACTGGAGCCGAACCTTCAGATATTAGAACTACAGTTGAAGGCTTAGCCTTCAACTTTGACGGAGGTCAGAGAACAACATACCTTCGTGGTCACAATAGCAATGACGATGGTTGATAGTGCAGTGATAGACTGCATGAAGCTGTTCAAACAATCATTTGAGGTCCTCACCACTCTATAGGAGGACCTGAATATAGAGCACTTAGAAACAGAGGCACGTGAGCTGCAACAGAAATATGATGAGGTAAAAAGGACCATGCAGACAGTTTCCCTTACATAGAGTCTTGCAAGGATGTAGCATGAAAAGGCGCTCAAGGAACAGGTGGATGTTGCTCGGCATAAAGAGGCAGTTTTGAAAGCGCGCCTACAGTCGTGGATCGATGAGTCTTATACAATTAAAGCCTCCATTGAAGCAAAGATCACGTAACTGTAAGAAACTCAAGAGAGGATTTAGGGTAGCAGTTCAGCAGCAATGGTCATCGAATAACACGTAGAGGAAGTTCAACAAAATCCACTCAGTGCGCTGCCGAACTTGCAGTAATCCAAACAGAGCTGGGAGGTCTTCACGGTAAGATCTCCGCACCTATAGAGTGACTCAAGGGTAAGTCACGATGTTTGTGTTGGGGGCTTGTTGGGCGCGAGATCCCCCAAGGGCAGTTTTTTGGCTTAGAGCCCAGATTTTGGTCCAATTATGTAATTCCAATATAAAGACTTTGGATTTTGTAGGTGCGGAGCACGTAGTTGTTAAAGAGTCATAGGGTTGTTCACCCTTATTTTGATAATGTAATCTTTGATGTAGAAGATCTACCCATGGTCCGTGGACCATGGGATTGTATAAATAGAGTGAAGCTCTAAGTAGTAAAAGTAGAAGACACAACAAGAAGATATGATGTATGCGAGATAACTCTGAAGTGTAAGTCTAAGTTTTGGGTTGTAGCATAGGTAGAGGCTCTACAACTAAGTGCGCAAAGGCCTAGTAGGCCGTAGCTGAGTGCGCGGACCCCTGCAGCTGAGTGCATAGGGTGAGTCAAGTCTGTAATCATCTGGAAGTATTAATAAAGAGAAGTTTCTATCATTTATGTGTCTTTATTTCATGTTTATGAATTTGTTATATTGGGTATGAATTTCACTTCTAATGCTTATATGATGTGTGAATGTGTATAACTGTATTGGTTAAGTGAGTGCAAGTTAGAACATCTACTTACGCAAAGATAATTAAGATCTGTCACTAAGATAAGTAAGATATTTAGTCTAGTTTAGGAAATAGCACAGTTCACTTCCCTAACAGCGCGAAAGCATCTCAGCCCCTAGTTAGGGTTGCAGAGAGGTCGATTGTAACACTTCGCAAAGGTACTGAAGGGTGGAATAAAGTGCGAAGTGACCTACGCGAAGGCAAGTCAAGTTGGAATAAACTGACATCACAACCATCTCAAGGGTGCAGAAACTTGGTTCTAGCATTCCCCCATACTGCTTCAGGTGAGACTTCAGTCCGTGCTCCGCGAGCTGATGCCGAAAGGGCCAGTAGTGTAGGTATTTGTTTGGCTAACTAACTCTGAACCTGGGTCAGGCCCCCATAAGCTAATAGGAGGAAACTCCTTAACCACTCCCCTTCTTTCAGCTTCCATTTTTTCCCTTTTGATCAACAAATTTGCTTCTATATCAACAACATTTTTCTGCATTTCTTCCAAAGTTTCTAGGTTTCTTTCCCTTAATTGATAGGTTATCTATGCATCAAATCCATCTAGATAGTGAAGTAAATTCAATCCTAGGGGAGGCTTTATGTCTACTAGGATGGAATTGTAAACCTTATTGAATCTAGTTGAGAAATCTTAGACCAATTCTCTCGATTGCCTCTCTAGATTCCTATACTCAGGTGTAATATAGAAAGGGTTCTTTTTTACCTCCCATCTATCAAGGAAAGTGTGCTCAAACTATTGAGGATTAGAAATATTTTCTGCTTCTAGTCCCCTATACCATTTTCTGACCTCTCCAACTAGGCCTTGGGAAAAAAGCCTCATATTAACATCATCAAAATCAACTTCTTCAACATCTACAAAGTCATTCATTTTTTATTATGTATTTTTGTGTTGTAGTGGGTCTAGTGCTATCAAATTTAGGTAACCTTTGATCATAGTTCTGTGGTAAATCATGTAAAGGAGCTTTTAGATCTAATGGACCACATCGGGAAGTAACCATGACTGTGGTTTTTTGAGATGGAATTGTACTGGTTTGACTATGACTATCAAATGGATCTTGTTTTGGATCACGAATACAATAAGGAGATGCATTTTCATCTTTAAAGGAATGATATATAATTTTAAAAGGATAATTATCTGTAGATTTGTAATCTTCGTTTGGATACATCCGGTAAAGGAAAATCATTTTGACATTTTTAGGAAAGGACAAAAGGTACCTTATGAGAAAGAATACCTGATACCTGATTTTTATGTGAGGTGCTTCCATTCCTCTGTCAACAAATTTCGTTCTCTAGTGGTGTCTCTAAATATGAATGTAACAATGAGTGGAATCTCCAGGTGAATGTTTTAGCCTTCTTGTGTCTGATCATTTTCCACCATCAGTAATCAGATCTAAACTCTGTTGATATTTTCAGGGAATATGGAACCTTCCATCCCCAGTATGGTCACCAGAATGTTATGACTCCGTAATTCCCTATGTTGAGGAGAGAAACCTAGAGGTAACCACAAAACCACTTTTAAAGCTGGGATCTAGCCCTT
The DNA here is from genome assembly GCA_000404065.3 of Pinus taeda. Classification (NCBI taxonomy): domain Eukaryota; kingdom Viridiplantae; phylum Streptophyta; class Pinopsida; order Pinales; family Pinaceae; genus Pinus; species Pinus taeda. The sequence goes on along the minus strand of APFE031518769.1, from coordinate 14,692 downwards.
CCAGCTTTAGAGAGGGATCTCTATTTCTAATTTAGATTTATGTTTTAAGATCTTATGCTAGTTAGTTAAGTTTGAGTTGGGTTTTTCAAAATTTTTGGTTGAAAGATGCTGGAAAAGTCCATTGGGAATGGAGTCAAAAGATTTTGAGTAATCAATCACAAAAATAAAAGAGAAATTGTAACAGGGTAGGGTAGGCAAACTCCTAGATCTTATGGAGTGCTTGTGGTGTGAACATGATGAATATGGTTTAAGTTAAATTAAATATAGATCATACTGAGATGAATTCTATACTTAATATCAAAAAGAAAACATTGATATCGTTAACAAGCCAGAGAATAGTACACTTAAGCAATTTCAACCCTTAATATTCTTGCAACAATGAGGGAAAAACATATGGAAACTAAGGAAAAGAAACAATTTTACATGAAAGAACACATCACCAATTGCTTGACACAGGAATCTTGAGACAAAATTTATTTTTGTTTCTATAAATTGATTACTTTGAGTACAATCCACAAATTACATCAATGTACAACTCTTTTCTTCATGCATAATCCAACTTTCTTTACATATTAATAAACTATTTCTATAGTGGTTTACATAACAATTTTACAAAATAATAGTCATCACATAATTCCAAAAACAAAGATATTTTAAATATCTCTCAAGTTCATGTATGCAAAAGATAAACTTAGAAAATATTTTGTATGTCCTAACATAACTATAGGAAAATATTCTTGCATTCAGGAAAAATAAATATCTGGTCAACTTCTTCCTTTGAAAGTAGAACAAGTCCCTAACTATAGTTTTAGAATTTTTGCTATCATAACAAGTCCTTGTTGATTTGGGGTAGCATCGTTTGTGCTCTAGCCACAAAAATTTGTGGAGAGGCTAAGGCACATAAGATCTCCAATACCTAGAAAGGGTTTGGGCGGATTCTAAACAATTTGGGAGATATTAAAATAATTAATATTCTTAATGGAGTCCCTAAGTCTAAACTTAGGGAAAATAAAATATTAATGTGAATTAATATAAAACTATGTTAGAATGGTCTAAAATTCATGGATCAAGCCAGATATAATCTCAGCCATTGATTAGGGACTTAATATTGGCCGTTGATTTGTCATCAAGAAAAGTATAAGAGGAGGCTTGAGGGTCACTTGGAGAACACACCAAGAGATCAAGATTTCAACTTTCTGGGGTTGGGCTTGCTGAGAAAGTTGAGAGAGTGATCAGAGTTACAGCTGAGCGGTAGTGAATACAGAAGTAAAGAGGCAGAGATAGCACTGGGAGGATAAATGCAGTAGCTGGAGAGAGGGATGTATAAGCAGTCAATGGTTCACGCAAAGCCAGCCAGGGCTCATGCAGAGGTAGCCAGGAGCTATGTAGTGCCTTAGAGGGCCAGCGTGGGTGATTCAGAGGGCCAGAGCACTGATGCAATGCCTCTAGAGGCTGATGCAGGCCAAGCCAGAGTGACGTTGGGCTAACATTGGGCTAGAGAGAGGTTGACGCAATCCCTAGAGGTTGACATTGGGGTTTTGTTGGGTAGATTGGAGTTGTGGAGCTACCTAAGTGTTTATCTAGGGTTTTAGCCAGAATATCTGCTTCTGAGTAGATGGGTACTACTGCTGAGATTTTTCTCTGTTGGGTGAGCTGGATTTGGCACCCAAATTGTATTCTGAAACTGCTTAATAAATCAAACCCTCAGACAGCTGCACTGGTTTTCCCGCATTGGGTTTTTCCGGGGACATTAGTCCAAACACAACGGTGTCACTTGTGTGTTTGTTTTTGTTTCCTTTAGCTGATGATCTGTAATGTGTTGAACATGCACTTGTATTTATTTCCAGTATTTACATGGTAAATAACTTGTTCATTAACAGAACAAGTAGGTAGGAATAAATCAATAAAGTGCATGACGAGTTTCTAACGGGTTAGACTTAGAAATTCCAATAGTCCCTCTGCAACTTCTCATTTTTTCTCCTTCAATTTTGTGGGGAAATATTTATCCTTTAAAATTGGAAATTGTTTTATTAATGTTGATCCTCTACCTTTGAATATGGAGTGGTTGTAGTTGTTTTCACATAAGCTATGAGCTTCCCTTTCCAAACTACCATCACTCTTTTTCTGTGATTCAATAGCTACTGACTCATACATCTATTGAAACTTCTGCATGGTATTATCAGAGAAATTTCCACCTTGTTTTGGCCTTATTTTTTCACCAATACTCATTATCCCCTTGTGCTCGATCCCTTGGCCTTTATTTTTTTATATAACCGGGCCAATGACTATTGGCTTAATGCTATCGGTGCCCCTTTATAACATGATTTAGCATAAATTTACACTTTCTATCCTTGCTCCTTTGGCTTTATCCCCTTCCCACATTTCTTTAACATAAGACCGAGGGTTGTGACCATCGGCCTAGCCTTGAGGTGCTAAGGATTTTATTCGCTTTTAGGGGTTGTTTTCCTTTGTTAAATGCTTTAGCACCTGAATTCTTTAAATCCTAATGACCATGTGCCAGCCTCGATATCGGAGCGCCCTCTTGTCGAAATGTTTTCATGTGGCAAGTGTTACAAAGTGTTGATATCCCTCAAGCTCTGATTTATGACCTATGATTATGACATCATCACTACCATGTGGCACCTTGTGGCACAAGTCACCCTGATTTCCCCCCTTAGGACCCCTCAAAATCCCAAAATTTCCTACCACGTGTCGTCACTACCGCCATGTTATGCTGATGCCAGGTGCCACGTAGCTTTATCAGAACCAATCATATTCTGCCACACATCCCACTAGAGGAGAGAGAAAAGGCTCGTCCACCTCTAGTTTATCCATGAATTCCTTTGTTAATATGATTCGGTGTTCCACGAAATTTTAACACTATCGACGCTTTTTCTTGGTAGTTTTAACACTATCAACACTTACATATTGCACCTTCTAAAGTTGTCACAAAATGTCGATATGCAGTCGTTAATGTGCATATCGTCGATATGCTCCAATGTGGTAATGTTCCCTGGACCTCGCTGATTACTGATTTTCCAACCAATGATTCTTCCATGGAACTTCGATGTGCACATTACCAATTCGTCGATGTGTGATATGCTTATTGCTCTTATATGCAGGACCTTGTGACTTGCAAACACTGATTTCCCTGTTTCACTGATATGCGATCGTATATTCCCTGGACCTCCAATATTTCTTCCTTTCAAAGGCTTTCAAACCCTTAAACTTCAACAGGCCATATCATTTGACCCAAGAGTCCATTTTTGGACTTCCACATACCATTGGAAAGATTGTTTAGATCACTTTCTAATGTAGAGGGTCCAATGTAGGTTTTGAGTCATTATTCTACTTGGAAAATGACTGCAAAATTATCTTCTTATTTTCTCTTTGGATAGCTGAAAACACACCCACCATGATGGTTCTCTACATGAAGCCTGCAACTACCATAGGAATCGTTCTGAGCCATGCACTGCAGCACACATGCTTTCCAATCTAGTTGACATCAATGCCAACATTCACGCACAATACTAGCACAACCACCATCAATTTTCCAACATTCACTTATGATAAGGCACTCATGAAAACTCAATGATGACCCCTTAGGGACCTTACAATTCAAATCAAGACTAATGGACCTTTTTTGACATATATATTTTCAATGTCTTGAGCAATTTGAGACCTTCGTACAAAGACAATTTAGACTATAATACCTAGTGAATTTATAGGCTAAATATTACCAGCAGGTTCTCAAAATAAATAACTAGACAAGAAGACTTTGATTACCTATATTATAGGACCCTAACAGAGTCAAGTCCCACTAGCACAACCAGTTAAGGATGGGCCTCATTAGTAAGGCAACCTAGGATCAAACCTCACAGAGGCTATTGCACCCATGCTTGGGGAAGGAGACATGCTAAAAAATCCAATTAGCTTAGGGATGGTGTGGCCTGGGTCGGGTGCAATCCTTGGGTGACTTTGATGGATTAGATGCCCCTGGGTCATAGTTTCTCAAGCCATAGGTCAATCCTAGAGGATCACAGACAACTTGAAAAAAATAAATAAATAAGGAAATAGAGACTTAACATATAACATTTGGGAAGATGCCTTGTTATAGAAAGTGGGATCGAAAGCTTCTCCTTGGGGGGTCCTTTTTCCTTCTTGTTTGTTCAAGCTCTAAATCTTGGCAAATGGAAGTGAAAGGTTCTTGCCATGAATGGCTAATGGTAGGAACAAGCTAGAAGGCAAGAAACTCTTAATGGTGAATAATGGTTATTTAATGATATTTTAATAGCATAAATTTGTTCTTATTTCTCTCTATAAACTATAGCCCTAGCAGATTTATTTAAAGGTGAATAATGAAACCTCTATTTGGATGTAATTTCCATGTTGACTATTTGGATGTATTAATTAGAATCCATAATTCTAGTGGACATCATGGAAGACTAAATAAATGGTAATATCAATTGATCCGAATTTAAACAGAAACGCAACAAAATACCGAGATAACCATATACAAAAAGATGCAGCGGAAATAATACTTCATTTCATTAATGGAAAATATTGAAATATGCTTACAACTAGAAATGGAAATAAACTAGCTAGGGCGATGGTAGCTTATCTCTGAGAAGAGATGTGGTCGCTGCATGCCTCTGAACTGTAAAGGCTACATTGTGGCGGACAATCTGTCCTTTTACAAAAGGTGACTTGTTACTTATAGTATTTTTCAGTTACAATACCACGGTTCAATTCCATGGGTGAATGAATACCATGGGTGGATTTTACAATACCAGGGGCAAATGCCATTTACAATACCATGGGTAAATTCCATGGGTCGATGAATAATATGGGTAAATGAGTACCATGGGTTGATGCCATTTTCCATTCGGATCATCAATGCATACGAGGGTTTGGCAAGGTCCTCACATAACCACTACATTGTTTAAACAAGCATGCATGCATTTATAATCCATTTTTTTATTTGACAAGGGTCACATAGAAATTGATGCATTTCTTGACAAAACCATGCAAAATATGGAGGAAAATATATGTGCCTCAAAAAATGGTCAATTGGTGATTTAACTTGGCTAAGGGAGGTACCATAAGGTCATATGATGATGAAATGGGGGGCCTAATGGGGATTATGACTACAATACTAATTTATCTAGGAAAAACTACTCGAATCATCAAAATTAGATTGACCATGGTTTTCCCTCAATGTGTGAGGTTACGAGCAAATCATATAGTTGAAATACATTATGGTATCTTACCCAAACCATTGAATGAACCAAATATGTAGTAGAGCATCCAAAGAGATGGAGAACCAATAGTATATGACTAATGAGAACCATATACTACAAAAAAAACCATGAGGTAACGTGGAGACGTGATCTCAAAATAAATGAGGCAGTCATACCCATGCCCATGAAAATGGCACAATACAATACAATGTGGGATCATGGAAACATGGGGCTAAATCAAAGTACATATGAATAATCAATACTAAATCCTATTCAAACACATGTGAAGGAAGTGACTTAGAATCTTAAAATAGATCACTGGATGAAAACTCAAAATAAACGCATGTAAAATACTAAATAGAGCCAAACACATCTTGGTATCTACAACTAGAGCTAGCAACACTGACTAGAATCTATGGGAAGCTAATTGAAAGATGGATTCCAATTGGGGGATGATAATATGATGGAAGGAGGCATACAAAAATTCAACATCAAAATTAGAACCCTCAGGAACCAATCCAACCTTTCAGGCATCCAATCCCTGGTTCCCACTAAACCTTTGGACAACTTGACCTCTTGGATGCTTTCATGCTATGGACATGCTAGTGTCTAGGGTCCTCTGGATGCTCTCACAGGCTTGCAAGCCAATGTCCAAGGACTTTTTTGGTCAAACCTGTGCTAGTGTCCGTAGGAATTAAGTCACATTTTGAGGCCGAGAGCCCAGGTCACTACCCATAATTACATGATACCTTCATAATAGTAAGATAATGTGAAAAAAATAGTGTTAATGCAATTACTTGAATAATACATTGACTGTACCCCTACTAGACATAATATGCATTTCGTCTATACGTGTAGATAACATATCTAAGCACAGAGGTCTAATACTTAGCTGAGAATCGCTAAGAAACATCGATGCCTCAACACATCAACTGCCATTTCATCCATTAGGTCACAGATAGATCGATCATTCATTTACAAGTTAAAAACATGATGAGATCCATACATAACTACTGCCATAAAAATATAAATAACCAACATAATAGCAGCAGAAATACTCGTGAAATCACAACCATATCAACCACATATAAGCCAGTATAATACTAATAGATTTACAAGGATAAATAACCTCATATTGATGATGCAAAATCCAAACCCAGGATGGGACTTCCACATTCAACTTGATTGTAGAATGGTTGAGCCAAATCTCTCTTCAGTCATTCACCCTCTTTCCATATTCCAAGCATGAATGTGGGATCTCATAGAACACATCAATCTGAAACCATCTGGAACTTTTGGAGGCCAACCACCTCAACCCATCAAACAGTGATTCCACCTCATGGTTAGACATCACAAAACCATCATCACATTGGTCTCTATCCAAGCCTTCCAAGGCTTCTAGAGCATGTTGGAAATAATACTGAGAGGGGGGGGTGAATCAGTATTATCAAATCAATAAAACTTTTTCATTTCCATATTCAGATTCATATATGCTACTTCCACAACTTCTT
>APFE031518762.1:212516-262357 GCA_000404065.3 Pinus taeda | reverse complement strand
CTAGAATTAAGATGGATCTAGGTTAGTTTAAAAATTAGATAAATAAATAAAGTATTTAAAAATAAATAAGTAGAAAAATAGAAAAGTATTAAAACGCTTAATTTTGTCACTTTACAAATGTGCTCAATTTTTAAATTTAAAAGGGATTTTTAATAAGAATTTTTCTTGGATTGTCTCATTATAATATTCATAATATGTAAGTACTCTTTGAAACTATTACAGGGGTTGCTTAAAAAGAGATTATGAATGGCACAATTTTGTAATTTAGTACATTATTATTATAATTGATTATTTTTTTTTCAAAATGGGAATATAATATAGGAAAGAGTTATCGAATAACTGATGGAAACCTAAGCCCAAGCTTTTTAGAAGAAAAAATAAATTTGTCATATATCAAAAGAATGAATAACATTTTAGGCCTTGGTTATAGTAAGAAATTTACAAGGAGTTCAATATTTTTTAGAGAGCTTACCCAAAAAAAAATTAGACCAACCATCGCAGTAGATTTCTGGAGCTTGACACCTTTTTTGTCATCTTGAATCAATGAATTGTCCTTGACCATGTATTTTGCTACAACTCTTGACAAACTATGACACATTAAAGAAGAAGTGAAATTCCCTAGATGGGATAAAGGAAACAATCATTTCTTGATGGCTGATAGTATTGATTTTATAGCATTACTCTGTGTAGAAGCTAAAATAGCTATTTTTGTCCCATTAATTCATACAAAGACATACACATAGTTAGAAAATTGCTCAAATACCTAGAAAATGATAACTATAAAATCCCGAGTCATCACTTCAAGCCATAAATGATCAAAATCCCAAAATTATATACCATAATAATCAAGAATAATGCTCAACCCAATTATCTTATTTAATAATATATTTTTATTAAATTTATTTAATAATTTGATCAATCCAAATAATAGTACCTTAATTTACGTTTTACAACGTCGTTCTATATTTTACTATAAAGCACTTCTAATAGAATAACCATTTTAAAAAAAAAAAAATTTAAATATTATTATCGGTAATTTTTTGAAAACTAATTATATATAATATAAAATAAGCTCGATTGCTATTTTTTTTAAAATTTAAAGAATATGTACTTTTTTAACATATCTATACCATTACATTTTAAAAGTTACTATTATTGAAATTTTTACTTAACTATATTTTTTTAACATAATTCTATACCATTACATTTTAAAAAAATTACTATTATATTATTTGCATATTTATTCATTTTTTTTTTATATTTGCATGATTTTAAATAATAAAATAATAAAGATTATTAAAAAAGTGTAATAAATGTAACTTGGAAGTTGTAATAATATTGCTTCTTGTGTATATTTACTTTATATGGTATTAGTTTATATTGTTGAGAAGTGTAGTTCCTTTGGAACATCTTGTAGAGGTGAAATGTGAACGTGTGAGTGTAAGTAAATCGAGATAATTTCGAGTGACTAATAAAATGTGAAAAATGATATCATTTCATATTTTCACTTATTAAATAAAAGTGAAAGTTTAATTTCCTTATATCTCTTAAATTTCATAAATTAAAATGAAATATTTTAGAGATTTTTGGAATATTAGTGAATTAGATTAAATGTAATATTGGTGGTATATATTATTATAGAAATTAGGTGATTGTGAATATTAAAAATAGTTGTTGGGATTAGTTCTTAAAGATAAGGAAGATTAGTTGTTTAAATTGAGGAGATTAGTTATCTCATTCATTGCATAAATTGGATGAGATGGGATAAGTTAAGTTTCGAATATTTAAATGAAAAGTTGATTGAGGGTGTAATTATTGGTGTATTGTGTTTACTCTTTTGTTTTTCATATTTAGTTTTATGTGGGATTGTTGCATGTTTAGAAATATGTATTTTCGTGATTAAATAAGTTCAGATATGATTTATTTAATTAAGAAAAATATAGGACAACATTCATCTATGGCTTAAAAATTTATATGGTATCAAAGCATCATCAGTTTTGACTGAGATCCTCGAGTATTTATAGTAGTAGATCAACTACCTAAAAGAAGGACCAATAGTTAGAGGTTTTCATTATTGTTGCTTGAATGACTAAGCACTCTTGCATGGTATATTTTTTGTTTATTTTCAGAACTGGGAAGTTCGTAAAATAGATCAAATATGGCAATAGCAAGCCTCAAATTTGAGAGTAGATTAGATGGTGTAATTAGTTACCTGTCTTGAAAAGCTAAGTTAAAATCGATATTGGAACAAAATGATCTCAAGGGTATCATCATGGGTATTGTGACTTCGCCTACAAATCCATAAGAATTGGAAGCACATAAGAAGAAGGAAGTGAAGGTAAAAGTGGGTGATCTTGGATGTTGTGAAGGAACATATGATTCTTTAGGTATACAAGAAGAAAACGATGAAGGGGATGTTTCTCTCATATCCTTTACCAAAGTGAGAACATAAATAAAAATATGATATTATAGAACAAACTTAGATTCATAAAAATAACTAGATCGAACACTTCTATCAATTACTTGATGAAGACTAGACATATTTGTGATCAACTTGAAGCAATTGGGGAGAAGATGATTGATGTAGATTTGGTGAACATGGCACTTAATCAATTCCCAACATCATGGAAACCATTTTTCAAAGGTATATGTGCTTAAGAAAATATTCTTAACTTTGAAAGGATATGGGATGATTGCATCTAGGAGGAAACTTGAATGGAGTCATAGGCCAGAAAGAATGGTGGTGACAATAACCTAGACCTATCTAGTCACGAAGAAGGGAAAAGGAAAAGGACCCAGTAAGGGTAAGGGGAAGATTGAGGAGTCAAATTCATAGCTAAGAAAGAAGGACAGGAGTAAAATTAAGTGATTCATTTGTCATAAGTTTGAACATTATACATCATAGTGTCTAGAGAAGAAGGAGGGAAAGGGGAAACAATAGTAGAAATGATAGCACCCTTTATATAAACTTAAATGAATGAGTTTGTTGTCAAGTCTAAGAAATATTTCTGAATTGTGTATTGGCTCTCCACTAGTACAATTCCAATAATTGTTTGTTATGTGGACATTGGAGCATTTAGGCACATGACATCAACCTACGAATTATTTTCAAGTGTGATAGAGTAGGACTCAAGAGTCCAGGTTGAACTTAGTGATTATGCTAAGTACCTAGCAGAAGGATTTGGTACCATTCGCTTTCAACTGCAGTTAGGTAACTCTTCAGACTTTGATGATGTCTTATTTGTTTTAGGTCCCAAGGAAATTTTTCTTTTAATTTTTATTTAGAAGATAAGGGTTATATAATAGATTTGAAGATCCAACCGTTCATTATCAAGTCAAATGAATCTAACCCAAAATAAGCATAGATGATTGGGGTTAGAGAAACAAATTTGTAAAATTTATAGGGTGAACCTATTTGAGCCTTGGTTTGTAGCAGTAACAACCTATGTGAATTATGGAACAAGAGGATGTCACACGTTCATTATAGAGAATTTCCTATTCTAAGTGAGGTATTCACAAGTCTCTTGAAATTCAACATTGAGCAATAAGCAGTATGCATATGGTGAATGCTTGGAAAGAATGTGAAGGATTCCTTCCCAGCCAACAAGCACAATTCCAAGGAAATTCTAGACTTAATTCATTTAGATTTTTGTTGATGTTAGTAGCATCAATTAGAGGGATCATGTACTATGTTTCATTTATTGATGATTTCTCTCAAAATATGTGGATTTATTTCTTAAATACCAAGGATGGGGTATTTAAAAGGACTCATTGAGAACCTTATAAGAAAAAAGATCAAGGTTATATGATTAGTCAATGGGGGTGAATATAGCTCCAATCACTTCAATGATTTCTACAAGAAGGAAGGAATCAAAAGGGAGTTGATAGTTCCATACCACCCACAACAAAATGGGGTTGTTAAGGGAAAGAATCAATCCATCATAGGAGTTTCTATGGCCATGATCCATGCTCAAGACTTGTCCATGTTTCTTTGGGCACAATCATGCAATACAACAATGTACATCTAGAATAGGTGTTCTTATAGGATCTTGGGGAACAAGACATTGGATGAGGGATTAAATGGTGTGAAGGAAAAGGTCATTAATTTACACGCCTTTGGTTGTCTAGTTTATATCCATGTATCAATAGAAAATATGACCACATTAGATCTCTCCCATAGGAAGGGTTTATTTATGGCAGATAGTGAGACTTCAAAATCCTATAGGGTCTATATTTCACAGGAGATGAATATAATAATGAGAAGAGATGTAAAATTTAAGGAAGATTTCACATCTAGGAAGTCACATGAGCCCATCCTAGTGATAGAGGATGAGGAGAAGGAAGCTCCAAAAGTTGAGCCAGGATCATGAAAGTCTCCAATAAGTTTTAGTTCAAGATGAGAATCTTCAAGTGAGGAGGAGGGGACATTAACCCCTTCTAGTTATATTAGGAGACCTCAATGGTTCACATGTAAATTGAGCGATTCTTAGGAGTATGTAGGAACACATTTAGGGAGAGTAAGCCTTCGAATAAATTTTCTACTTTCATGGTATTGATGAGCAACATCATTGATTTTGATCCTTCAGGTTTTTAGGAGGCAACAAACCAACATGTATGACATGATTCCATGGCGGAGGAATACACCTCCATCATGAAGAATGATGTTTGGGATATAGTGGCAAGACCAAATGGGAAACCAGTTGTGAGTTCTAGGTGGATCTATAAGATGAAGCATGTTGCAGATGGCGGTATTGAGAAGTTCAGAGCAAGGTTTGTGGTGAGAGGGTTCTCCTAGAAAGAGGCAGAATACTATGAGGAGAATTTTTCTCTAGTCACCAGGTATAATTCCATTCATGTTATTATATCTATTTTCTTAGTCACAGGATGGAGGATACATCATATGGAACTCCTTAATGAGATCATTGAGGAAGAAGTGTACATAGAGAAACCTTAGGGCTTTGATGTACAAAATGAGAGAATTTGTACACATTTTTGAACACCAAAAATGCTAAGAGATCAACGGAGTTTAGTTGAGCGGATTCAAAGCATAAGACCATAAGAGAGGAGTTGTACACACCATCAAGTAAATTCACCTCAGTAAGTGTGTAAATTTGATTTGTGTGTATAACGTACAACTATTATTTGAGGAGGTTTCATGTAAGCTTTCACTATTTAAATGAAATGTTAATTTGAGGCTGTAATTATTGATATATTATGTTTATGCTTTAACTATTCATTTTTAATTATACCTATGGTTGTTTCATGTTTAAAATTTTTTATTTATATAATTAAGTAACTCCACATCTGATTTATAGGATAAAAGTAATTTAAAAATTAAAAACTTACATGATTATATCAACATTATGTCTCTTTAATAAATTTGTATTATTTTAATAACTTAATTATTATTATTAATTATTATTATTTATTATTGATAATGATAATAATAAGAATATTTTATTAAATCAAAATCCATGCCTAGATCATGACTTGTACAATAGGTGAGTACAGTGAAAATCCTTCGAGGTCAGCTATACATGTAACCTAAAGGTGATCTTTATTCTCAATACATATTAGTCATTTTACTATCCCAAAAGACACAGGGTCTTTGAAGGTGTAAATTCTCCAAAAGACCGGTAGATACAGGCAAAATTTACATTGTATAATAGACCCATTGCTAAGGAATAATTGCAAGGGAAGGAATACCATTTCTCATTAGGACTCCTGCATCCAAGTTTACACCTTTATTGACGAGATTATCTACAACATAATTGTCCATTCTTAACACATGAAAGAAGCTAATAGTAGAGAAGGCTAGTTTTAGATTCCTGATTCAATCAATAACGCTTTGAAACTTGCAATCCTTAGGAAACGATCCATGAACTAAAGTAATCAATACAAATAAAATATCAAAAACACATGAGACAAAAAGTTAGGAGAAAAGGTTTTCAAGTCTTAATTCAATAATTTACAAAAATTATACATTATTCACACACTCTCACAATACATGAGGCCTCGTAATATAGAAATGAGGTTCTCATAACAAATGACCAATTTGGTTAATTGGTTGAACCTTCTCCATAACTTTCTTCACAATATCTCCATAAATATATCCGCATATATCGTCGCTGATTTTTTGTGATTTCCATTCCCATGTTTGGTCATATGTAGACTTCTAGAGTAAATCTACTTTCATTATGAATAATTTCATATTTTCTTATGAATTATTCCTTCAAAATCCCTTTAATAAATACTTAATCAATATTTCTTTTAGACTTAATGATTTTTAATATATGTATGAGGCTAACATGAACAAGGTGATGGATAACCAACGCACTGTGAATCGTCAAACACCACTAAATCTTTGATGTTTACATCTTTGGTGAGAATGAGCCCTTGCGGTAATCCATATGCCTCTACTAGATATTTGCACAATCGTCTAGCCCCCAACTGTACTTGATTTAAATTTTCCATAGAAGTTGAGAATAATCCCTTACACTCGTGCCACCCCCAATTAATTTATTATTAAAAATAAATTTTTAAATAGATCAAAAAATTATTATAATTTTCACTAATATTTGATTTGCTTAATTATATATTTTCTTGTGTGGATTAGGAATTAGTGTTATATTAAGATTTAATTAACAAATCAAATTTACATCTTATGAATTAATACCCTTTTCTAAAAATAATAAAATATTAAAAATTATGATAATCTAATGCCCCTCGATATATCTTGTGCAAAATTCCATTAGAGAAATTTGAGGTAAAAAATGGACCTAAAAAACAAATATGTACAACGAAAATCAACTTTATAAGAACTAGTATGACTCAATATGATGATGTCAACCATGGGGGACGATTCACCATTTTTGGAGTAAAAAGGTAAAAGCATTTAAAAAGAACTACTTTTTCAACTGATCTCCCTACGAATTTAATCAAAATTCAATCAAGAGAACATGTTGAACGTGAAATTTAATTTTACATCTAAGGATTCCCCATGTTGCATACTTTTGATGGACCCTACTACACAAAAAATGTGAAATACATTTAAAAAATAAATAAATAAATAACTAAAATAAAATAAAAATAAAAAAAAATGAAATCGTGATTGCACCCATGTTGCATAATTTTGATGGACTCTACTATACGAAAAATGTGAAATACATTAAAAAAGATGATTGCAATCATGTTTTTTCATTTACTTCACATTTTTCATGTAGTAGGGTCTATCAAAAGTATGCAACATGTGTACTTCTTGGATGCAAAATTAAATTATGCATCCAATGAGTGCTCCTCCTCAAAATTTAAGTAAAATCATAGGGAGATAAGTTGAAAATATGAGTTGAAAAAAGTAGGTTTTTTTTTTTTTTTTTTTTTTTTTTTTTTTTTTTTTTTTTTTTTCAAGCTTGTGAGGTGATATAGTATTATTTTATTATTTCCACTATTATTTTATAATATTTCTGAGGAAACCCATTTTAGACCTCAAAATTTCCCTAATGACATGGTTGCATTTTTGTTACTGTTTAATTTTACCAACATGTAATATCCCACAAATGGCTTATCACATACTTAACTGATCATTAGATAAATTCACCATCATAATGTGAAATAACCATAGAAATGGATTAGCTATTTGTGTAAAGGAGTAACCAATAACGCAACCAATTAAGTAGTGTGGTCTATTACAACTTTGCATCATTATCATTATTTAATTAATGAGAGCTTATTAATGACACATTGAATGATGTAATTTCCAACATCATGCAAGGTAACAACATTATGTTAGAAAAAATAGAGATAGCACATTATAACACACAAATCACTTGATCTTTCTATTGATCATCAGAGGTACAAATATATAAGGCACAAATCATTGATTTCAATATCTCTAAATAATGACTCCAACTCATACATTGGAATCAACACCTTCTACACTGATGCATAGGAACTCACAATGACATCTACACAAAACATGGAAGCATTACTTCCAATACTCTCCCTTAATGCTTACATGGACAGCATTGAAAATGCATATTACAACAAAGATAAGATAATATCTGTCATTGGTCTTCATCAACACCCACATCCACTATGGAATCTCACAAACGATGCTCTTTCATCACCACATCTTTGAGTTGTTACTTGACCTCCATTTAAAATGTAATTGCCTCTGACCATCGTTGATGAAATTTGCAGGATCAACAATATTGATAACTCGGCTCGTCGGGGCGATAAGAGCCATCAAATAATGAGCCATTCTATGGACCAACCACCATCTGTCAGATATTTCGTTTTCGGTTATCTGTTAATTGATAGGATGGAGGTCTAGATACAGTATGTGTTCAAAAGTTTATCAAACAACTTGACTTTACAAGGATTGATATTTCAAACACCAGGGCTTCCAATTTAAGAACCATCAATCCTTTTAAAAACACACAACACCAAAACAATCTCTCACATCTCTATTTTTTTTTACTCAAAATTGACCCACTATAAGTACATACAAGAAATTGGTTGCCACAATAGATAATTTTAATTTTAATTCAACCTTGGAAGGCTACATAATGTTTGAGCATTGATTCCAATCAACGTAGGACAAGTACACATAGCACTCAAGTCCTTTACATAATATCACCCTTGGCTTCAAAACTTTAACACGGTCCAAGTATATCCTCTTACACAATGTAACATCATGCAGTATGTACTTGCATCTTTACACAAGACATTGGCCATAGAGAGGTCATCTAGAGCACATTGTGCTCTCCTTCCTTTCTATAGGGAGGCCTACACTCCTCCAAATTTCAGCCCATGCTTCTCCAAATATTTCACAACTTAGAAAAGCATTTAGTACGCACCGACTTGAGAAATTCTGAATACGCCTAAGAAATCTGGTTCTTCACTTGGTCAGAAGGCATATCGATTCTATCTATTCTGAGGGTTGATCCCGATTTGGTGGGCCACATTTAAACCATGCCCCTTCTGCCATTTTTTCCCCGTGGATCCACACGAAACACATAATCAACAGGTTTGTGCCTCGTTCTTGATTGCCCGCATAACCCACAAACTACAGGTTGCCTTCTGGCAGTTAATTTCGCAATGCATAGCATTGAGATATTGAAAAAAAACATAATGCAATGAATATTTGCAGCTTCATCGCATAACATGGCTCCAATAATCCGTCCTCCTGCCAATTTGGACTAAGCTCCCATACTACTACCTATGAGCCCTTGATGAGAAATTATCCTCTCAGTATATGTGTTGATACAAAGTTTTCTTGTGGCTCTACACGATTTAATAACCAAGCCAATCCATTCTGTAAGAAATCGAAGATACACTCCACTTAATAAATGATAGAATATCTTACAGCGGCAACAAATGTGGCTACTATGACGTGAGATTACGGTCTGGCATCAAATAAGCAAAGCCTCCCGTGATTTAGATGGTCAAATATTTCAATGCAACACAAAACAAAGAGACCTTGTCTCTAAGCTTGATACCCGACGTCTAGTAGATCTCTGGCAGCTGTAGGTCTCGATCTGGAAGATCATGTTGAATAGTTGTCCCTTCACCCAACTGATACATGCTAAAAAAAACATTCCGTGCAACGACTGCGTTTTTGACCATGAAAATACACACTGAAATTTCTTAGGTTCTTCTGCAATAGCGTGGTTCATTCCTTTTTCAGCCCCATCGACATGGTAAAAAGTGCCAAAAAAAACTCAAAGAGGTCACCACTCCCTATCTTTGGAAACCCTTGGACTGTTGAGTGGATAATATCACAAAAATAAAAAGAAATCTCCACAACTCAGCTGCTAAACAAACAGATCGCAACACCTCAACACCACTAAACACGCAACACATGAGAACAAATCTACACATAATAAACATGGAAATCAAACACCTAACTAATCTATTTACATAAAATTAATAAAATCAAGACTCTCTCGCATCTTCCTGGCCCTCCCTAAAGGGAGTTAAGCCATAATTGACTCTGATTCCATGCTAGAAAAAATAGAGACAGCACATTGTAACACACAAATCACTTGATTTTTCTATTGATTATCATAGGTACAAATATATAAGGCACAAATTACTGACTTCAATATCTCTATATAATGACTCCAACTCATACATTGGAATCAACACCTTCTAGACTGATGCCTATGAATTCACAATGAAAACTACACAACACATGCAAGCATTAATTCCAATACATTATGAAGATAACCAAATAGGAAAACACGTAAATGGTCACCAATATTACCCTATATTACCATGGAAACCTGAAGCGAACAAAAAAATAAAATAAAATAATAATACTAATAATAATAATAATAAAACAAATAAATAAATATAATAAATATAAATAATAATAAATAAAAATAAAAATAAATAAATAAATAAAATTATTTTATTAAACATTTCGTGATGGAGTTCACCCCTCACTCAATGGCAATAAGGGATTCCATCCCTTGTTTCGTGATGGAGTTCACCCCTCACTCAATGGCAATAAGGGATTCCATCCCTTGTCCATTGTTGATTTTTTACAAAAGAAAAATAACATTTACTTCAATCATATTTATCCAGAGACCAATACATTAAACATGATTCCATGTGTCTCAAACAAATTACCCAATAGTTCTTTAAGCACAATGTCTTCATGACATGGTTATTTCTGTAGTAAGTTACCTGTTATAAATTACGGTTGATGATATTCCACTCTGCATGTAACCATAGTGATACATTATGACCTCATCACCTACAATTAAAATCCATCTTTTGATTTTTACAAACTATCACTCCATTCTTTACGAAGTCATGATTCTTTCCTGCAAACACTCTCAACAACTGGCATCATGATTATCTGAAATATCAATTTATCAAAACCCAAAAGATTATAATTTTTCATCAAATAAATAAAGTGAGAGAATGGAAATATCAAATACTCAAATTATACTAGTTATGTTCTTAGAATCACTAATAATCTTCTACACATTATACCTCTTAGCCTGGAAACATTTTCTTGCACATGAATAAATAATAGCAAAAATATTATCCATATCTAGTCTTTTACCTTTACATGCATCATATGCAATACCTTAAGAATTATATGCAAACCACACTTTTAATGCGTTTAATCCAAATGCAAAACCATGGGAATCAATTTGCACAACAATCTACTCGTTCTTTTAAATACAAAACCATGGTCACAATATACTTGCTCCTTTCAATATAAATCCATGTTTACCAACATGAACTATGATTTATCTTGTTATTACAAACAATATAAAATCTAGCTATCTTTTGTCAATCTTTCAAATACATTATAAACAACTATGTCTATTTATCCATCACTTACATGCATTAAATAAAACTCATAAAGATTATCAAAGCATGAATAAATATTATCAAAACATGCCTATCCATCCATATTTCACATGCATTAAATAAAATCATATAATTATAAAAACATGGTTATTTGTTCGCATTTCTCATGCATTGAACAAATGCATAGTTTATTTTTTAAAGAAGTTAACATGATTAGATCTACATCTACTCATAAGAACCACAAAAGCTTTCCAAATAAATCCATGTAATTAAATCTTTCTCTCTTTACACACAAGTACCATGAAAGTGTTTCTGAGAAATTAATCTCTCTGTGCAAAAGAACCATGAAATATTTTCCAAGAAATTAATATACTTAACTAATATTTGCACAGAAGAATCTATGAAATCCTTTCAACAAAATAAACATAGTTAACCTATATCTTTGTGCATAAGAAAGAACCGGGAAAGGTTTCCCAAAAATTAATATAATTAACTAATCTTTGTGCACAAGAAATATTTTCAACGAAATAAACATAGTTAACTTATGTCTCTGCGCACAAGAACCATGAAAGATTTTTCCAAGAAATTAATATAATTCAGTAATCTTTGCGCACATGAAATATTTCAATAAAATAAATATAGTTAACCTATGTCTCTGTGCACAAGAACCATGAAATTTTTTCCAATAAATTAATATAATTAACTAATCATTGTGCACAAGAAAGATTTTCAATAAAATAAAAATATTTAACATATGTTTAAATGGACAAGAACCATGATATTTTTTCCATGAAATTAATATAATTAACGTATCTCTCTCTAGTACAATACGCTCTTTTCTACCTCCTACATATTTAGTCCTTCATAATAACAACTAAACTCTACAAGCAAGGGTCAAGCCACTAAAGCATGCTCGTCATAGTTGTCATCAATGAACCTAGTAGCCTTAGCCGCGACTGTGTTGTTATAGTTGAATCCTGCTAGGCCTAAATTTTGAAGCTACTCTTAGACAAACTTCAACAAGGAACCAACATTGTATAAAAATTCACTTCTAGTTCAAGAGAAAAAATGGAAAAGGTTCTAATCTCTGCAGTTTATCAAGTAGTTAGACAACTTACTAGGCAGTTGACAAAGATGCATGGATGTTATGTTGTTGGGAGTCTTGGAAGTACATGATCAAAGAAGGATATTGCCAAATTTTAGAAATAAAAACCCATCTAGGACATCATGAGGAGGGATAGATAGAACTATTCACTCAAATCTATTGTCTTCATTAATGGGAATTGGATGTATACTAAGGTTTATGTTTCTATGAGTGGCAAAGATGGTCCTACACACTCTGGTTCACCATGGCATGTAGACCTAGCACTTAAAAGTGCTTGGAACATTCTTCTCCAAGGGCGAAAGAAGTGTAGCAATAAAGTTAATGAATCCTCATTTAAGTTATAAAAATATCAAAAATATTCTGCATGAGGTATTTTTCATAAGTGATCCAAATCTTGGAAAACAATTTCCAAAGAGGAGTTATTATTCCTTTGCAAATAGGAATCATTTTCAGCAGGTCGGTGGTGAGGAATCTTCAAGTAGTATTGGAAGTGAGACAACTCATGTTCTTTCTCTTAAGACAACTCATGTTGGTTCCCATGTTAGCATGGCAATCAGAAATGTAAATGCTAGCAATTTTGTCAAAGAAGTTATCATTAAGGAAATTGGTACTGCTTTGAATATTTAATGATAAAAGTAGTACAACACCATTCTAAAAATCAGCAAAAACCAGCACTATTGTGGAGGGGAAAAAGAAAAGAAATTCAGTCTATTCTTAGATCAAGAATATCATTATTTTTGGCATAAATTTTTAGTGTTAGGAGAGGTCAAATTCATACTATACCTATCCTTACTTCAGGATAAATTTGACAATAGTATATTTCAAAAAATTGTTTTGTGCTTTGGAATTAGGATCTCATTCCAAAAATGTTTGAATCCACTTTTTCCTTAACATTGTTCTCATAGACTTCTTGGGTCTACTTCGAAGTCGAAATTAGGGAAATTTTTCTTTAGGGAAGGATGCAAAGTTCTTGACAAATTGAGTTTTCAGTATAAAATTTGTTAAGAAACCAGCTCACAAAAAGATAGAAAAGATAGATCAATGACTTTAGAATCAGCCTCTTCACGGGGGCAACCTCCTTTACATTACACAAATGAACAATTCTTGGATGATACAAATGACAAAACCTCCTTTCTATATATAGGAGTCTAAGGGGTCACAATATAATCAAAGCCGACATAACAATAATAATATAACAACACAACAATAACAATAGTGGGCTTCTATGGGGCACAATAATAACAATATGGGGACAATAGGGGCGCAACAATAACAATAAGGGCTATAATGACAATATTAATGGGGAGAATCACTAGTATTATAGGGACCTAACATGCCCCTCTCCTTCAAAAAAGTTTTTTCCTCAACACTTGAGTAGTTTTGGATGCTTTTGTATAAAATTCTTGTCCTCCCATGTGGAATCTTCAGTGGGTAAGTTCTTCCACTTGACGAGATACTCCAAAACTAATTGATTTCATAGTTGTCAAGTTCTTGTTTCTATGACTGCTTCAGGTTCCAATATGATTTTTCCTTTCCCATCAAGTTCTGGCAATATTGTTTGAACTAGGAGCTTGTCACCAATAACTTTCTTTAAGCATGAAACATGGAAAACTCGGTGCACTCGAGAAGCTGCAGGAAGCTCCAATTTGTATGCCATAGTACCAATCTTTTGTAACACCTTGTACGGACCATAATACTTTGTTGATAATTTATTATCCTTCTTAGCTTGCTTGAAGGACATTTGTTTATATGGTTGTAGCCGTAGAAATACCCAATCACCTGCATTAAAACTTCTTTTGTTATGATGTTGATTTTCCTGTTGTTTCATTCTATTTTGTGCCAAAGTTAGGTTATCCTTTAAGAGTTGAAGAACTTGTTGTTGATGCTCGATGTGATCTTCCACTACTTGAACCCTAAATTTTTCTCTTAAATATGATGTGATGGATGGTGGATGATATCCATAAAGTGCCATAAATGGGGTCATTTTTGCTGCAGTATGGAAGGAAGTTTTATACTACCATTCGGCCAGAGGCAACAATTTGACCCTTTGTGTTTGTTTATCAGATACAAAGAAATGAAGATATCCTTCCAAACATTTGTTTACTATCTCAATTTTCCCATTAGATTTGAGGATGATAATTCTATCGAAAAAATTCTAGTGAAAATAGGATCTCTGTCACTTACAATAATCTTTGGGTTTCCATGTAGCTTTTGAATTATTTCCATAAATGCAGTAGAAATTTATATTGGCTTTAAATGGATGAGATAATGCACAAAAGTGTGCATACGTGGTAATTCTGTCAACTACCACCATGATGACACTCTTTCCTTCGGACTTGGGTAAACTTGTGATAAAATCCATTGAAACCTCCTCCCAATGTTGACCTGGAATGGATAAAGGTTGTAATAGACCCGGGGTATTAATTGTTTTAACTTTATTTTATAGGCAAACCAAACATTCTACCACAAACTTTTGAATATCAAATTGAAGGCCATCCCAAAAAAATTCCTTCTTAACCCCATGGTAAGTTTTTAAAAATCTCGAGTGCCCTCCTAAGGGAGGGGCGTGCAATTCCATAAGAATATTTGCTTTGAGTTTGGAATTCTGACATAGGTATAAGCGATATTTGTACATAACGAATAATTTTTCTAGCTAAATGTATTAGATGTATCGGGATCTTGTTGTAACTTTTGAATGAGTGTCCACACTTCTTCGTCATTCTTCCATTCATCCCTTGCTTCACTTATCTAATCTCGTTGGATAATAGAAATGGCACAAAGCAGTGCTTCCACCTCCTCATCCCTTCTTGAGAGTGCATCTGCCACAATATTTTGCTTCCCCTTTTTGTAGATGATTTCAAAGTCATAACCCAACATCTTTGTGACCCATTTTTGCTACTCTTCTGAAGATAATCTTTGTTCTAAGAAGTATTTAAGACTACCATGATCCATTTTTACCATGAGGTGTCTTCCCATTAGGTAGGGTCATCATTTCTTAAGTGCATGTTGTATTGCAAACATTTCCTTCTCATAAATAGCTTTGTGTAAATACTTTACTTTGATTGGACGACTTTCGAAAGCAATGGGCCTTTATTCTTGCATTAAAACAACACAAATTCCATTTCCTGAGGCATCACATTCCACAATAAAGGTTTTTGTGAAGTTCAATGTAGCTAAGACCGAAGCTTGGCACATTGCCTCTTTAAGATTTTCAAAGGCCTTCATTGCTTATGGAGTCCATAAAAATGCATCTTTCTTCAATAATGTTGTTAGAGGTGCTGCTCTTCTCCCATAATTCTTAACAAATTCACGATAATACCATGTCAACCCAAGAAATGCTCGCATATGCTTTATGGATGTGGGGATTTTCCATTCCTTAATGGATTTAATTTTTCTAGAGTCTACCTTAACACCTTCATGAGACACAATATGGCCGAGATATTCCACCTCTTGTACTCCAAAGAAATAATTGGATCTTTTTGCATATAATTGTTTCTCTTGCAATAGTTTGAGCACCCTGTCAACATGTTGAACATGATCCTTCCAAGACTTGCTATAGATTAGTATATCATCAAAAATTACTAACACAAATTTTCTAAGGAAGGGTTTGAAAATGGAATTCATCAAACCTTGAAATGTAGAAGGTGCATTGGTAAGGCCAAAATGCATGACCAAAAATTTATAATGACCCTCATGAGTTATAAATGTTGTTTTCAGAATGTCTTCGGTCTTCATTCTAATTTGATGATATCCTAAACGAAGATCCAACTTGTTGAAGTAAATTGATCCATGCAATTCATCCAGTAGTTCATCAATGACAGGAATGCTAAATTTATCCTTAATAATGAGCTTGTTGAGCTCCCTATAATCCAGACACATGTGCCATGATCCATCCTTCTTGTGCACCAATACTACTGGAGTAGAGAAAGAACTTTGACTAGGTTGAATTATACTAGCCTCTAGCATTTCTGCAACCATACATTCAATTTCACTCTTTTGGGCATAGGGATATCTGTAAGGCCTGATGTTTGGAGGAACACTTCCTGGAATCAAATGAATAGCATGATCATGATCATGAATAGGTGGGATACCTTTGGGAGTCTCAAATACCTTGAAATGATTGTCCAAGACGTTTTGGAGATCTGGAGAAATAGATGATTTTGATGTGGGAACCTCTAGCAAACATAATTGTGCAATTATGCCTCGTTGTTATTTCTTTAGAAGCTTTCTCATTCCATTAGAGTTGATTATCTTTCCTAGTTTCTCTGTGATACCTCTTAATTCAACTTCCTTTCCTTCCGAAGAAAATTTCATGAAAAGTTCTTGAAAATTAAAATCTATTGTACCCAAGGATTGTAGCCATTGGATTCCTATTACAACATCAACACCACCCATTGGAATGGAGAGCATTGGGCTATTCAATACATATTCTCCCATGGATAGCTTGATATTATGGCACTTTCCAGAGAAATTTATGGTTCCTCCACTTGCAACCATCACTTGACACTTTGGTGTTGGATATATTTGACACTATGGTCCTAGATATAGGAAGTAATTCAATTCCTTAGCTATCTTACAATGAATAAAACTATGGGTACTGCCCGAATCAATCAACACTAATACCTTTTTCTTCTTGATATGTCCTTCTATCTTAATAGTTTGAGGAATGGTAATTTCGGTTATTGCATTACGAGATATGGTCGGATTCATTTCTTCTTTCTCTAAGGTTTGTTCCTGGTGTATATCCTCTTATTTTGACATTTCTTGTTCCTTTTCCTCCTCCTCTTCACAATCTATGTAAAATAATTTCTTCTTAACACACTTATGACCTTTAGTGTAATTTTTATCACAACTGTAACAAAGCCCTTTTTCTCTTTTCTCTTCCAACTGTTGGGGTGTCAACCTTGTAGGTTGTGGAAGGCAAGGGGAAACAACACTTAAATCCTTATAGTTGTGGGTGCTAGGCTTCCTTGTTGCCATAATTTTTCTTTCCATTTTTCTTGCCAACCTGAATGCCTTCTCTAATGAGTCAGGTCCCCAAAGGCGAACCTCATGTTGGATGTTATCCTTTAAAGTCTCTATGAACACATCAATCCTTTGCTCCTATGGAATATCTTTTACCCTTATATTCAATTTTTGGGAGTCCTCAATATGCTCCATCATTGAACCATTTTGTTTGAGGTTTATCAATTGGCTAAAAAAAGTGTTGTTTTTTGTATCCTCATAATGTGCTATCATTTCTTCTGTAAAAATTTTCCAATTGAAAATTTGTTTACGAGAGCATAGCTATTGATACCATACAAACTGATTTGGTTCCAAATATAAAGTTGTAATGTGTACATTTTGTCTGTTTTTCACATTACGAAGATCGAAATATTTCTCCATCTGTAGTATCCATGTTATGGGATCCTTGCCATCAAATTTCCTCATGTCGATCTTTGGAACATGGTGAGTCTTCAATCCAATATTAGAGTCTATGGAATCATGATTAACATTTATTTTTTTCTCATCATGAGTTTCCTTTACTACCCTTTCACCATTAGTGAGCATTTATTGTAGCAACTTAGTCAAATTTATCTTCAAATGTTCCATGTCACCTTTGAGTTTTTCTTCTATACCATCCATCTTAGCATCCATGTCATTCATCTTAGCTTCCACGCCATTCATATTAACTTCCACACCATTCATCTTAGCTTCCACACCTTTCTTTAAACCATCAATCATAGCTTTTGTTACCTTTTGTGAGAGTGAAATTTGTTGCAGTTGGTCTCGTAATTTTGATATATCATGTTTCATTTCTTCCTCTTCTAGAGCTTTTAGGTTGCTTACTAGATGTTTCCATTTTCTTTCTTCGGGGCATAAATTAATGATAATTATGCTTCACTATGCCCTTTAAACTTCAAACTAATTTTTCAACCCAAACTTATGCAAAATTTTAAAAAGACTAAACACCTATTTTTTTCACTTGTAGAAGCTCAATATTGAATCTATTGTATCTCTGTAATTGCAGATCTCCAAGGTCTAAAATTACTCCCTGAGGTAACCCTTTGAGTCCTCTTTCCAATGCCACTAGTCTGATTAAAATTGGATTCTCCAAGAAAGAGTTATTACCATTCTCCCAAGATAGCCCGATTACATAATTTTTCAGTAGAGAGAACTTGTACGACATGCCATGTGTCACTATTTCTACCTTCAAATTTGAAAAAAATATAACGAAAAATACAATGCATCCTCTTTCTACAACTTTTGACGAAATTTCAATCTGATGCTCAAAGAGAAAGTTATGACAATTTTCCCAAGATCACCTATTTGGAATGTAATGTGGGAGTCTGCGAAAACCCTCACTTCCTCAAATCATATCTCTGAAAATATAGTGAGACAAGATCTGAAATTCGGACTCGAGTTTCAAAACAATTTCGGCTCAAATGGATGTTTTTTTTAATTTTTGAAACTTCATATAGAAAAATTTATAGCGAAAATTCTACGATGACCTGTTTGGAGCAGCGAAACCCTAGAATCCAAAGCTCTGATACCAAATGTTAAGAAACCAGCTCACAAAAAAGGATAGAAAAGATAGATCCATGACTTCATAATCAATCTCTTTGAGGGGGAAACCTCCTTTACATTACACAAATGAACAATTCTTGGATGATACAAATGACACAACCTCCTTTCTATATATAGGAGTATAAGGGGTCACAATATAATCAAAGTCGACATAACAATAATAATATAAGGGCACAACAATAATAATAGTGGGCTTCTATGGGGCACAATAATAACAATATGGCGACAATAGGGGCACAACAATAACTATAATGGCTAAAATGACAATAGTAATGGGGGAATCACTAGTACTATAGGGATCTAACAAAATTCAATGTACATAAAGAGCCAATCTCATCTAAAAGAAAATTTATTGCTTTGTTGCAAAGTGTGCATCTACTATGATCGAAAGTTCAGCTCTGTAATATGTTAAAATCTACCAAAATAGCAAATGCATACCTTGGGTCATTTGTTTTATGCTTTAGCAATTTCCCTTCATGCAAAATGGATTGCAATGAATTCTATGCGACCAATACCATATGGGTCATGATATGAAGAGGAAAAAGGGACAAGTGGCATTTAAAAGAATTCATTTTTTTAATCATTTCCTGATAAGGATTCTCCATGAATATTTTGCGGAAAAATATTTTGATATCTTAAAAGGTTATCGCTCTCTAGGAAAATGATTTTTTCTATTCAATCCTCTCTGTGTTGAGAAAACTATGATTGGAACAATTATTGCAAGAGAAGTTAAAGCCACTTTCTTCAACATCTCTACAAGCTCACTGATAAATAAGTGGTTAGGTATGGGTTAGAAGCTTGTGAGGGATTTTTTTGGAGTGACTAGTTGCCATCAACCTACAATAATTTTTGTGTGATGAAATGGATTCCCTTCTCCCCCAATTTAAATAAGATGAAGAATACAAGCTTAGCAAAGGCTTGAAGACACAATTTTGATACAAATTGAAGGCTTTTATAGTGGCATGAGCAATTGTTATCGATTGGGCAAATAAACAAACCCCAAGAACTTGATGAATATGCCTCATAAACATCTATCAAAGCGCCTGTATATAGAACTACATCTATTTACAAAAACAAGATTATGGATAGAGTTAAATATGCAAGTTGGAACCGAGACTTTGCTATCAAAATCACCCCTTGTTCAAATTTCGCAGAGATGGACCAACCCAATTCAAGATTTTCCTAAACGCATTAGCTAAAAAATCATTTCTTCTTTCATAAATATGGTTATGTTCCAATTTTTTCAAGGTATCCATAACTTCGTTGGAATAGCAAAGCGATATTGTCGAGAAGTTGAAAGACCAAGCTCTTTATCTTGCATTGAAATGTGCATCTTTTGACTTTGTTGGGAAATCCTTGAATAAAAGTTTAAATAATTTGGCACTATTAAAATGTTTTTATTTTCAAAATATACAGAATGATCTAATTTTTTCATATATTTAGTGACCAGAACGAATACTTTTTAACAGATTAGGCAATGAGATACAATAATGAAATTGTTGTGAGGAGGAAAATGTTGGATTATGATAAAATGCTTGAATGGTTTGATACACACCATGTAATGGGAAATATTTATGATTTTAGGCACAAAAATATAATAATTCCTTCAATTGCATTGCCTTATATTGTTGTGAGCAAGAAGTCAGTGTTATTGTAGCATCTGCTTCAAAGGAATTCGTCGTGAATGGGATTGACACCAACTTTGAACAATTTCAAATAGCTTTGTCCAAGCTTATATTTCTTGCAGGCGCCTAAGCAATGAATGACCTATAACATTTATACCCCAGATCAATGGAGTTGTGAGAGGTTCAAATGCTCGAGCATTAACTGATAGGAGGGTATCACAAAATGATTTGGTAAAACTATTTAGTACATTAATCCATGACCAAGATCATTGTGGCACCTCTCCATCCCTTTTCTAAAACTTCTACTGAAGGTGTCATAAGGCAGTTTCTGGTCTCAATAAAACCACTCATAGATCTACTGACATATGCATGATGAACATTGGGACTCGCACAATTTTCAACTGCCACAAAAGCATGCACAACATACATCTATGACATGGAGGTGACTAAGATTGGGGCCCCCACGCACTTAATATTTTTGTTTTAATTAAAAATATATTTGTTTCACAAAGGGAATATATGTATGTATGTATGTATGTATAATGTTTGTAATTTTTATTTAAAAATAAAAACAATTTTATAATTGTTGAGGGGTTGGTTTTATAGTTGATTCAATAGTTAGCCCGAAGGAAAAATTAAAAGTTTGAAACCTTACGAGTTCGTAGGTGTTCAGAGTCCAAATGATGGAGTCATAGTGTAATGAAGAAAATGTCTCATAAATCAGTAAAGAAAGTCAGTTTGATTCCAATGCTCTTTGTAAGTTGCAGTCTTGTTTTCCTTGTTATGTGTTCATCATTTCATGGTGTATTTTTCTTCTGTTGGAATAGTCATTTGTAGCAACACGTTCTCTTAAGGAAACTGTGGATTTATCTACGTAAACAATACCCACAACTTGTTTAAGATACCTTAATGGGCACTCTGCCTTTTCTAAGAATTAATTCCTATTTGTTTTTTATTTCATCATTCATTCTACATGGTTAAAACTCATATTCTTGGGCGCCTAAGTTATTAAACCATGTTCTTTCTCGTTTTTCAACTAACCATTTCTATTTAACAAAGTACATGCAATTCTCATTGATATGGCCTCTTGGTTGTAATTGATGGTTTTGAATTAGAGAAATTCATTGCATTTTATCCAAGCTCAACTCCAACCATTCATTTTAAAGTTTTTATCAAACCTAGTAGATGTCTTAAGCATTGGTTCCCTTGCAACTAGGAACTGTCTCTAGGGAAACATCATGTGTGATGGTAACCTTAGAGACAATGAAACCTACTCGTTGAAGTGTGTTGGAAGCCACATAAAATGGAGGAAAGTCATTACCGCAGAACCCTATGCGAATTTACACATCATATGACCACTTCCAACCATGAAAATTTACACATCCTTTGGCCATTTCACCCTATTGAATTGAGAAACTCGTTTTCCATCCACCATCAATATGGATTGACATTTCATTTTATTTTCATGAGTGCTACAAGTAATTTTGAAGCTAATTCTTGGTGGCAACCATGTAGAGTATGTTAAACATATTGAATTAATAATATTCTCATATTATCATGAATTCCAAATGTACATACACAGGTTCTAGGGATATTAAATTCTCCCCCCCCTAAAAGATAACATCGTCCTCGGTGTTCATCTTGTCATCATTATATTTTCATCCAGTCTTTATCTCCTACTGGAACTTTGCCTTTTATTTAGATTTCTTTTATCTCCTACAATCCATTTTTAAGATTATCTTTCACTTATGACATTTATCTCCAGTCATGATAGTTCTATAACTAGAAAAAACAAGAAAAGGGATCCTTCCCTTCAAAAAGGAGGATTTCTTGCCAATATTCTTGGAAACCATAGCCATTCCACACAATATTTTAATTACAGGTGGTTTATTAGTTGTGGTAAGCACTATAAGAGTGGTTTATTAGCCTAACAATAAGTACCTTATATTAGGTGGTTTATCATCCTCCTTGGAAAGCACCCTGTGGCATATGACCAACAAATCTAGTTAGTGTTTCTTAATCGTAGTCGCATTATTTTTAATCACAACATCTTCAACCAGATGCTGATCACAATATTTTTAACTATCAATCATTATCACAACACTTGTGCAAGTACTTAGAGAGCATATAGTTCTCTAATCACATAAATGATCAATGTATCCATAAGTGCACAAAGTGCATACTATCTTAGCCCTTGCTAAATACATCCACAAGTTCGGTATCGTGAATTCTTCGAAATGCAATAGAGGCCACCATTGAAATACAATTCCAAGAGTTCCTCCCCAAGTGCTAGGCTTCCTTCCTACCATGAAACTAATAAAAAATATTTCACATGTTTACTCATCAACCTAACCAGTGACCTACTAGTTCTAGGAATAGGTCCAGTCTTTATCTCCCACTGGCACCTTTAGATTCTAACGGCTTTTATCTCCCACAATCCTTTTCATATATCTTCCATCGATGACATTTATCTCCAGTCATGTTAGCTCTTGGTGGTCTTACACCCATGACATTTATCTCCAGTCATGTTAGCTCTTGGTGGTCAAATAATCTAAACAAGGCCATCCCATTAGCAAAATGGAGGGATTTTCATGTCCCTTCTTGGACCATAACTTATTTTCACTATTTCCTAACAGTTAGGATTCAAAGCCCTCATGTGGTGGATCCTCTAATATTCCCAAAAATAATAGTAAATAAAACACCTTCATTTTACCAACAAAATAAATTTTACACTCTCATAAAGAATATTTACTTTTCACTTTTTGGATTTTTAACTACATTTCATCTTAAAAAATCATAAAATTCATCTTAAAATGAATTTACCACTTCTTCTTGACTTGTTTGTAAACATAAATAAAATATTAACTATAAAAAACAAGTTACAATCCAATTTCCACTATCATCAAATGTTTCCTTGAACCATTTTTCAATTATCACTTATGATTACTACCAGCTCATGATTTGTTGAAAAGTTTCAGGCCCTAATACTTGAGGGCCTCGTTGTTTTTTCCTTCAAACAGCGTGTCCCCCAAAATCCAACAATTCATAGGAATCATGATTGACATATTATCTCACACAGTGGTGTTCATTTCAAGTTTCCCGCATAATAGTCAACATGTATTTAAAAAAACATCTATATCTTCTATGAAAAATATCGCATGTCATGTTTGCATAATAGTCAACAGTATACCTTCACATTCGAGTCACGCATCACATTGCAACCTTTTAGTTTTAACTGATTCTTATATTATATGCTGCCAGAATCTTAGTGGCATTACTATGTTGTCATTAAGCTACCTCTACTTAATCATACTAGCGACATTAGTCACAATTGTATTTTGTAAAACTATAATTTTCACAAAATCTTGTTATTCATGTACAAAACATCTTGTCAAATATACTCAAGATGCATTTCAATTTTCACATGCATCAATGTTTCTTTATACTTCAACAAAGTATGAAGGTACTGGTCTTGTCAAATTTTCACTTACATAAATAGTTTCCATGCCTTTAAGAGTGATTTGATAATGAGATCTTAGACAATTATTAAGGTATTATAAACTCATGTGCATGGATTTGCCTATGTTACTTTCTGCAATGGATCAATAAGATTGCGAAATACATAGACAATGAAGCAATTAAAGAACATAATAGACAAACACACATAATCACAACAAGTTTAATAAGGAGTTCACCCAACACTCTTGGGCTACGTCTCCTGGTCTAGCCTTCAGTGGTGACCTCTCTATTATGTCTTCAGAAGCAGAGTTTTTACAAAAGTGAGCTCAATTTGAGTCTCACACAACAGATACAAAACAACAAGGCTTTACTTGGATCCCAAGTCTTTCTGAGGACACAGACTCTCCTCACTGACTCTCTGTCTCTGTTTGCTCTCCGTCTCAGCACTGCTTGTCTCTGTTTCTGGCAGTCTGGCGTTAAAGCCAATCAACGTTGTCTATTTGTTTCTCCTTCTCGGCTCTCTAGCTTCCTGAACTCTATCCGCTCAGATCCCCTTCTGAGTGCTAGCAATCATTGCTAAATGCCTTTAGGGATGGTGGCCACCTGTTTTGTAACGGAATGGGTCATCGGGCCTTTGAAATTCCCAGAAACAACTTTCTCTTTTTACACAGAGAAACACACAAAAAACTATGGAAATCTGCCACACTGTCGCTTATCGGATTTGAATTATTATAGATTCTGGCTTATAACTCCTATTAGGTCCACCTTTATATTTCTTATCGCATCTCCACCATTGATCTGAGAGATCTTGATCCAACGGCTGAGGTTCATTTTGGGCAGCTCATTCGAATGGGGGTTAATCGCCTGAAAAGGGTGGTTTTCTCTCTCTAGGGCCTGGACACATGGCAGCTAGTGTATGGCCTCAGGCAGAACCTGCCAAAACCACTTACTGCCTATGGCCCACCCGAAATCCTACTTGTTTCATGATTTCCCTTTGTATTTTAAAAATACATGAAAACATTGAAAAACATCGTAAAATGGCTTTAGAAAGATTTGAAATATTATATATTTGCATTCATAAGCCCTTTTAGGTTTGGTTTCATTGCATTGGCACATTTCCTTCGTATTTTGTTTATTTAACGAAAAATGCAAATACAAAGGAAAATGTCATTTTCTGGATCTCAAAATATATGAAATGTCACCTATTTCTCCATCGGGTCCGACTATTGCGAGTTATGTTTATATCGACCTCGCTCCATTGTAATGCTCCGATGCAATGTTGCGATGCAATTGATCGCAATCAAATATCACACATACCCCTGAGTCGTTTGTAAGTGCTCCTCTGTGGTTTGCTGATGCGATATTGCAATTCAACTTGGGTCGTCGATCTGCGCGCTTGATCGACGGTCCTCGTTGACCCCGCCGATCGCTGTCGCATATTCCATGTGGTCTCCGCTGATAGCCTCCGCTTGCCACCGCCGATTGCGATTTGCCACTCGGATCTGGACTATTGATCGGCCAGATCCGACGGCTGCTGTGCATTGCTCCATTGACCTCCGATAGACTTCATTTCACTGTTTTATTTATGTTTTTGCCTCCTGATAGTGTTATCTGACTTTTCTAAAAGTTCTTCTCATGTGATAGTTTTGATCTTTAGAAGACTTAAAGGGTTTTCTAGGATCCATTTGGATCAAAGAGTAAGCATAGGAAATGAGGATACATCTTCTAGACAATACATATAAAGGATTTAAAACAAATTTTAGATGGAGATGTTTTCCATAACAATGATTAAGGAAAACATGACCTTCTAATATATATAGCCATTCCAATCCAAAAATTATCATCCACCACAGTTCTATTCCCTGCAAAATGATATTTCATTTTCATGCATATGTGTCTAACCATAAATCATTATGCAACATTACTAACTTGAAGTCAATCACACAATTTTTTTTTATCAAAGAAATCAACAATGTCAATTGATTTATAATATGCCATCCAGATTATGTTCAACAATGACTAGGAAGACACCACGATTCTACAACGTAATGGACCTAACTGATTAGGTTTAAATTGTAGTGTCACCAATAATATGCACCCATATTGGATGAATTTCCACAAGATGAAAATTCAAATATTTTGTTAAATGCATAATATATACAGACTCATTCATACTAATACCATCTTTGAATCATTAACTTGTAGAATTACATCATCATGTCTGAGGTTTGAGTAATCAATGCAATCAACAACACCTAGTTGCTACTAGTTCTATCATTAAGTTTGTAGAAAATACATAATCTATCTCATCTCATGCATTCCCACTATTGGATAGTACATTATTAAACTATCAAATAATCTCAGTTGCCCTCATCAAACTAGTTATCATTTGAGCATGTTCATATGAAAGTCCATAATTATTTTCCTTTCTATTCTTATTATTGACATACCAATGTATTTCTATTAAATCAGTTACCTTGTAAGGTACTACTGCTATCATGATCTAAGTTCTTGCAAAACATTCAAGAATTTACATTCAGGCTTATGCATGGTTAAATAAATATCCACTTATGTAGCCATCATAGTTTATTGCATACTATCTTAGTATGCATAAAGTGTGAAAATTCTAAACTGGAATCCTATTGCAGCAACTGGAAATTATTCTCCTAGTTGTTAATTAAATAACAATTTATTTACTGTTTCCTACAACAAATACTGAACAATCACACTGCAACCTACACAAATAAAACTTCGAAAGAATAAACGCTAGAAGAAATGCTAGCACACACACATAAATTTACACAGTTATTTTTGGTCCAATGTCCCAAGAAAAACCCAACTTGGGAAAACCAATGCAATAGTGAGGGTTTATTTTATTATGAAAGAGTGAAATCTGAGTACATCTATGGATGCCCAACTAGAAATATAAATAGAAAGAAAATCTGAGTAAAACACTAAAGGGAATTACCCTTCTCCCACAAGAAATCTTTGGCTGGACTTTCCCTATCAAAACTCAGGCTCCTATAGCATTATGTCAGCCTCTGCGCTATTCTACATAGCTAGATGGATGACTTGCTTCAGACTCAATCAGATGAAGTCATTCTACCTCTGGAAGCTGAGAAAATAGTCCCTTCGACCCTCTGGACTCCTTCCCAGCCTCTGGATCTGAGAACGATTTTTATTCTCTCCAAATCGATCTACCTAACTGAAGCACTGTGCAATCCCTTGGTGTTGCCACTCTGGGATAATTCGACTCACTTGTTGCTACGTCTTTGGATCTGGAAAATATTTCCTCCAGATCACTGTCACTCTAGCTCTCTCTTTGACAACTGACTACTGCTACTCAGGAAATCGATCTGCTCATGAAATCGAATTGCACAAGTGTATTCTCCATCACCACATCAAACTCCTCTTATAATCCTTTGTTGGGGAACCAACAACCAAGATTAAAATATAATCGATGGTTAGGATCATCTCGAATTCGTGAGTTTCTAGATCATTCATGCCTTGAATTATTTATATTTGATTAATTAACCATATTCCCTAAGTTTAGACTTAGGAAATATTTAAAATCTAGTTAATAATCTAATTGAGTCATTTCTAGGTGGAATTTCTAGAAAATTTTTATGGGTTTTAGAGATATCATGAATTCTAGCCTCTCCAACAAATTTCGTGGCTAGAACAAATACGATGCTATAAAAACTAACACTCCCTCTTAGTGAGGAATATATTCTAGTGCTACTACACACCCTCTAGCGGCACCCTGTCTCTGCATCATCTCCTGTCATGATGTTGATGTCTAGATGTTTCTTCCCACCAAACATTTCGCAAATCTAATATATGTTGCATTTGTGCTACTGCTGAGCCTACTGAACTGCTGCCAACACTGAATCTGCACTGCAACTCCCTCCCATCTGTTGTTGTTGCAACTGCAACATCGGCAACCTAAAAGCATCCTAAATACTGAATCAATTGTTATCAATATGATGCATCTCTCTCCCCAGTCTCTGGCAGTTACTAGTATCTACATTGTCATTGAGGAATTTGCACTGCTGCTGACTTTGCATTGTGCCACCTTCACTACTGCCAACTCTGCACTGCGCTCCCCAGCATCTAAATGCTACTAGACTCTGCATCTGTCACTTTATCAGCTGACTGCATCAACTTCCATTGATCCATCCTGTTACTGAATATTTAGGACCCCCATAGCAAGGTACTGAACCAAGAGGTGGACCTCCTCAAGGATCCTACATGTTTATATCGCTCTGGGGCTATGACACCAAGTCACCCCACTTCACTCCTAGGGGTATATCAACAAACATGGCGAAGTCTTCCTCTGGCCTGGAGGACAACCTATCGATCTATGTTGATGCTTCCTGTTAATCCTACTTCTCCTCCTTGTTCTTCTTCTTGAGAGGACATTTAGTATGGTAGTGACCGAGCTCACCACATATGAAGCACTTGACCTTTGACATGTCCTTCTTCTTCTTTCTCTGCTCCCCCTGTCCCTGGCTAGGACCCTTCGATGCAAGGGCCACTTTATCCTCCTCCTTCACCTATTTCGATTCGTTGTTGCTGCCACTGATGGAGCTCTTCAAAAGAGCTCATCTCAACTCCTCTTGTTGCAAATCAGACCACATCTTGTCCCAAATTGGAAATGTATCTCTACCCAAATGCTTTGGAAAAACACCTGCCACTCCTCAGAGACACTATTTAGTGCTATTCACACTATCTTTGTGGCTTGAGGCGCTACCCCAACAACTAACAAATGGTCACAGACCTCCTAAATCTGGTGAGGAAGGGGTCTATTCTTTCCCCCTTCTGCATCCTAATGCATCTAACCTTCTCCTCCAAGTATATCTTTCGCTACTAGGATGTGCCTTGGTACAACATGTAGAGAGTCTCCTACATCTCTTTGACATTCCCTTTGCCAGATATGTGTGAAATAATGTGATCCTGAAATCCATTTAGGATTAACCTCTTCACCTGCAACATCTCCTTTCTGTACTCCTTTAGTTGATCTACATCATGGGGTACTACTACCACTGCATCTATGTATGTCTTCAGGCCAAACTCATCCAGAAGGAAGGGTATCTTTGCCTTCTAGATGACATAGTTGGAAGCTCCATCCAACCTACCCTGATATCGAAGTCCATTAGTGGTCACCTCAAAAAACGTCGAAAATCTCCTCTTCACTTCTGCTCAGCTGTTGCTAGGCTATTCACACTCCCTTATGGAGTGAGAAAATCTTCTCACAATGATTACTGATCTACAAGGGAAATCAAACTTCTTGAGACTAGAAGTTCCTTGAGGAAAATTTTCCCTCAGTGTGTACTCTTCTTCCATCCGATGCTAGCTCTTCTCTAGCAAACTACTGAAAAACTATTGGGTTTAGCTAGAGATATTCTCTACAAAAATACTAGGTGGCTCCCTCTACCTCTAGAATCCCTCGATTTGAAGAGATCAAATTTTTCTATCTCTCACTCAGAAAAATCAAATCTCTTGAAGAATTTCGGCCTCTTGGCAAAGTTACTGCGCTGCCCTCTGGGGTTTCAATATTCTTCCCACACTGAACAATGAAACTCCTTATGTCTTCTCTACTAATCTCTCCATATGATCATATGTGCTCCAATATCATGTGAAATTTAAAAACTAGAACCATGTTGTAGCAACTGGAAATTATTGTCCTAATTGTTAATTAAATTTAACAAATTATTTATTGTTTCCTATAGAAAATACTGAATAAATCACACTGTAACCTACACAAATAAAACTTTGGAAGAATAAATGTTGGAAGAAATGCTATCACACACACATAAATTTACACAGTTTTTTTTGGATCAATGTCCCCAGGAAAACCCAGCTTGGGAAAACTAGTGCAACAATGAGGGTTTATTTTATTTTGCAACAGTGAAATATGAGTACATCTATGAATTCCCAACTGGAAATCAAAACAAAAATAAAATATGAGTAAAATATTGAAGGGAATTACCCTTCTCTAACAAGCAATCTCTGGCTGGACTTTCCCTATCAAAACTCGGCCTCCTAGAACACTGCGTTAGCCTCTGCATTGTTCTGTGTAGTTGGATGGACAACTTCCTTTAGACTGGGCTCAGATGAAGTCGTTATGCCTCTGGAAGCTAAGAAAATCATATCTCTGACCCTCTAGGACTCCTTCCTGGTCTCTGGAACTGAGACCGTTTTTTCTTCTCTCCAAATCAATCTGCCTGATTGAAGCACTACTTAGTCCCTCAACACTGCCTCTCTAGGATAATTTGACTCACTTTATTCTTCTTCGAATCTGGAAAAGTTTTCCTCTGAATCATTCTCCCTACCCCTCACTCACTGCATCGATCTCACTAGCTCTCTCTCTGACAACTGATTGCTGCTACTCAGAAAATTTATTCGTTCATGAAATCGAATTGCACAAGTGTATTTTCCATCATCACATTGACCTCCTCTTATAATCCTAGATTGGGGCACCAACGACCAATATTAAAACATAATCGATGGCTAGGGTCATCTTGGAATATATCTATGTGAGTTTCTAGATCATTCACTCCTTGACTTAATTCATTTTGATTAATTAACCATATTCCCTAAGTTTAGACTTAGGAAATATTTAAAAATTGGTTAATAATCTAATTAAGTCATTTCTAGGTGGAATTTCCATAAACGATTTCTGGGATTTGGAGATATCATATATTCTAGCCTCTCCACCAAATTTCGTGGCTAGAACACATCCAATGCCATAAAAACTAATGTAAATTCCTATACAAAGATTTAATTATACAATAACACCAATTTACCATTAGTAATTGAGTTTTGATAACAAATACTGGAAGAAATTTAGAAGCCAATAACATATTCAAATTCAAACAAATTATTGTCACCATTAGACCAATAACATGAGTATGAATTACTAATATCAATTTTTTTACAACTTTAACAATAATCTTCAACAAAAAATCGAATGAATCATATTCCAATAAACTTATTGCAATAAACTGAATACAACATGCCGCCAAAATATCGTAAATTCAATCGACATTCAGGGGGATTCTTTCATTTTTTTCTTAAACATTCTAGCATTCTATCATCAACAACAAGATACATTTCTACATTCTTTTCACTCTCACATTGTTTTCATTATTGACAAATAAATGCATGCATTCATTCTTTTCTCAAAATCATAAGCAATGCACTGTAATTCCAAGCATTTCCTTTTAATGCATCATTAAACATTATAATAAGAATATGGATACAAAAAATAGTAGTTAATCCACACTATCACTCTTCATTGTAAGAGTGTTCACAATTGTCCATAATTTAGTTATAATCAATGCAATATAATTTCTAGCTATCTTTTATCAATCATAAGGACTCAAATTCTATTAAAACTGTTATTCTTCAAAGCGTTCATCACATTATTATTCTTCAAAGCAGCCATTTTTCATTTCA
The DNA here is from genome assembly GCA_000404065.3 of Pinus taeda. NCBI lineage: Eukaryota > Viridiplantae > Streptophyta > Pinopsida > Pinales > Pinaceae > Pinus > Pinus taeda. Next base: position 230,809 of record APFE031518762.1, on the reverse strand, counting down.
TATTAAATATAGTCTAATGCATATATTGAAATTTAATTTCATTAGCATCATACCTAAGCTTCACGTAAATAATGGCGTACCTCTACTCCTCATTCTCATCGAACCCAAGAGATGCTAGTGTGGCAACCTGGTTTTGATACCATTTGTAATGTCCCTTGGTATACCTTGTGCAAAATACATAATGTTACTTTTTTTTTAATTTATCAAATTTTACCAACATGTAACATCCCACTAATGGCTTATCACATACTTAATTGATCATTAGATAAAATTACCATCATAATGTGAAATAACCATAGAAATGGATTAGCTATTTGTGTAAAGGAATAACCAATAATGAAACTAATTATCATAATGTAGTGTGTTGCAGCTTTGCATCATTATCATTGTTTAATTAATGATATATTATTAATGACACACTCAATGATATAATTTACAACGCCATGCACTTTAATAACAACATCAAGATAACCAAATAGGCAAGCACATAAATGGTCATCAATATTAACTGGAAACCTTGAAAGGAAAAACCATCAAACATTTATTTTATTAAACGTTTCTTGAGGGAGGTCACCCCTCACTCATGGAAACAAGGGATTCCATCCCTTATGCATTGTTGAATTTGTAAAAAAGAAACATAACCTTTAATTCAAGCATAATTATCCAGAGGCCATTACAGTAAACACAACGTCATGTTTCTCAAACACATTATCCAACAGTTCTTTGAGCACAATGTCTTTGTGACATGGTTGTTTCCCCGGAAATTTACCCATTGTAAACTATGATTGAAAATATTCCACTCTGCATGTAACCATAGTGATACATAATGACCTCATCTCCTGCAATTAAAATCCATCTTTCAATTGTTTCTAAAGGGATCGGTTTAGAAACTATCACTCCATTCTTTACGAAAGTCATGATTCTTTCCTGCAAATACTATTGTCAACAACTCTTGCATCATGTTTATCGAAATATCAATTTATCAAAACCCAAAATATTATAAAATTTTCATCAAATAATAAAGTGAGAGAATCAGAATCTCAAATATTCAATCTCTACTAGTTATCATGTCAGAATCACTAGTAATCTTCCACGCATTATACCTCTTGGCTTGGAAACACTTTCTTGAACATGTATAAATTAGAGTAAAAGTCATATCCATAACTATTCTTGTACCTTTACATGGATCATGTGCAATACCTTAACCATTATCTACAAATCACACATTTTAATGCATTTAATAAATGCAAAACCATGAGAATCAATTTTCACAAAAATCTACTTTTTCTTTTAAATACAAAACTATGGTAACAATATACTTGCTCCTTTCAGTATATAGCCATGTTTACCAACATGGACTATGATTAATCTTGTTATTACAAACAATATAAAATTCAACTATCATTTGTCTATATTTCAAATACATTATACAAAATCATGTCTATTTATCCACCACTCACAAGCATTAAATAAAATGCATAAAGATTATCAAAGCATCTTTATATATCCATATTTCACATGCATTAAATAAAAACTTATAATTATAAAAACATGGTTATTCATCCACATTTCTCATGCATTGAATAAATGCATAATTTAATTTTAAAGAAATTAACATGGTTAGCTCTACCTCTAGACACGAGAACCACAAAAACATTCTAAAGAAATCCATGTAGTTAATTGTATCTCTGTTTGCGCATAAGAACCATGAAAGCTTTTCCAAGAATTTTATATAGTTAGCTAATATTTGCGCACAAGAATCCATGAAATCCATTAAAAAAATTAAACATAGTTAAGCTATATCTTTGCGCGCAAGAATAATGAAAGTTTTTACAAGAAATTAATATAATTAGCACACAAGAAATATTTTCAACAAAATAAACATAGTTAACCTATGTTTCTGCACACAAGAATCATGATTTTTTTTTCTCAAAAAATTAATATAATTAACTGATCTTTTCAAACAAGAAATATTTTTAACAAAATAAACATAGTTAACCTATGTCTCTACGTACAAGAACCATGCAAGTTTTTCCAATAAATTAATTTAATTAACTAATCTTTGCGCACAAGAAATATTTTCAGAAAAAATAAACATAGTTAGCATATGTCTTTGCGCACAAGAACCATGAACGCTTTTTCCAAGAAATTAACATAATTAACTAATCTTTGCGCACAAGAAATATTTTGAACAAAATAAACATAGTTAACCTGTGTTTCTGCACACAAGAACCTTGAAAGCTTTTCTAACAAATTAATATAATTAACTAATCTTTGTGCACAAGAAATATTTTCAACAAAATAAACATAGTTAACCTATGTCTCTATGCACAAGAACCATGAAAGTTTTTACAAAAAATTAATATAATTAACTAATATTTACACAAGAGAAATATTTTCAACAAAATAAACATAGTTAACCTATATCTCTGCGCACAAGAACCATGATAGTTTTTACAAGAAATTAATATAATTAACTTATCTCTCTCTGGTACATTGTGCTCTTTGCTTCCGCCTACATATTTAGTCCTTCATAAGTGCAAATGAACTCTAGAAGCAAGGATCGAGCCACAAAAGCATGGTTGTCATAGTTGTGATCAATGCCACCCAAAGTTGGTAGCCTTAACTGCGACTATGTAATGGTAACCATAGAGACAATGAAACATACTTGCTAGAGTGCACTAAAAACTACGGAAAATGGAGAAAAGTCATTACCACATAACCTTATATGAATTTACCCATCATATGACCACTTCCAACCATGAAAATTTACCCATCCTCTAGCAAATTGACCCATCCTCTAGCCATTTCACCCTATTGAATTGAAAAACTCATTTTCCATCCACCATCAATATGGTTTGGCATTTCATTTTATTTTCACCCATGCTATAAACCATTTTGAAATTAATTGTTAACATCAACCCTTCAAAGTAAGTTAAACATATTAAATTAATAATATTCTCATATTATCATAAATGCTAAATGTATAACGTAGATTCTTAGAATATTACAAATAATCATTAAAATAAATAAATAAATAAAATTAACAATAAAATATTAAATAATAATCTTTATATATTAAAATCAAAATAAATACTCCAAATTTAAATTTACGAGATTAAAAAAAAAACATTCTACATAAATGGAAAAAATACCAAGAAAAACACCTTTGACGTAAAGAGATACCTAGATGGTAGGAGAGCCCACTAAAAACACTAACACCTTTGATGTAGAGAGCTACCTAGATGGTAAGGGAGTCCACTATATCCAATAGGTCAATGCATTAAGTGATACCAACCTTTTGACATTGGACTTAGGATCCCTTTAGCAAATTAATTAAAATTTAATTAAAATGATAACATTATAAGGAAACATTATTGTTTTAACATGGAGAGATTGTCCATCTTATGTGGGGTTAAATGGTGATGATTCCATTGGGAATGTTTTTGGAGCTAAATCAATATGGAGAGATTCTGAATCTTATGTGGGGGTTAAATGGTGATGATTCAATTGGGAAACTTTTTAGAGCTTTTTGACTAAATTGGTTATTAAAAAAACATAAATACATATGTAATTGAGTGATAGAAGTTTGAGTAAAATTTAAAAAAAATATTAAAAAAAATATTGATATATCAAATAAATTATTAAATTTAAATTTTTAAATAAAATAATTTATAAAATATATTATATATCAAATAAATTATTTAAATTTAATTTTTATAAATAAAATATTATTTAAAATAATTGTTTAAATGTGAACGTATTTTTTTTAATTGTTATTTTTAGAAATAAAATTAGAATATGTATATTTTTAAATATTAATATTATTTATTTTTCTGTACTAGAGTAATTGTTTTGCTCTTATTCCACGTGAATATCAGGTTGATTATGGTTGTTACTATTATAATTTTTGAGGCTTACAACAATTTCTTAAATATAATATTATATTATTTTAAAAATATTTTTTTGACTTTGTCACTATTATAGGTTTGTGGAATATTTGTTGGAATTCATTAAACAAGATCTTTTGTTATTGTTTTGAGGGTTATGCAATCAATTTTTTGTGGTTAGATTTCTTCTGGAGTTCTCGCATCCATGATTGTTTGAATCGACGTTTCGAGCCATCCACCATGGCTAATCTATCCTAATGATGAGCCACAGTGGATGGCTCGAAACATTGATTCAAACAATCATGGATGTGAGAACTCCGGAAGAAATCTATACACAAAGATCTTTGTTGTTTAAAATGTGCTTTTTATTGCATATATGGATTTAGCACCCAATCAGGGACACTATTATATCTTGTGGAATTTTTTTTGTTGGAATCTACCAAACAATTTTTGGTTAAATCATGATCTTTTGTTGTTTAAAATGTGTTTTTTATTGCATATATGGATTCAACACCCAACCATGGACACTGAGATTGTGGAGAGTTCACAATTCAAACTTGTGATTCCAACCAATCCCTCTATTTTAGACAAATTCGATTGAAAATATGCCAAAAAACTCTAAAGCATATAGACTACAACTATTTTTTTTTATATATTTTTGAAAATATATTATTATTATTGACTTCTTAAATTACCTTTTCATTTAAAAAAATACAACTCTAAACTATTTAATTCATAAAAGTCATCTTTTAAAATTGCACTTAGTTTGACATCTCAACCACATCAATCCAATAACATACTTCATTTGTTTTTTTTTTAGCCATGACAACTTTTACACACATGCCTAAACAAAATTCTTGAATACCCACTAAACATGAATAACTTGTTTCACCGAAATCCAATGATACAATTTCAAGCAAAATTGTGATTTTTTGTTGTTTGAAATTCTTTTTTAAATGCATAAATAGATTCAACACCTTTTATGAATTAAACAACTTAAACTCAATTTTTTAAAAATCTCTATTATAATTTGGTTAAAATTAACCAGGAAAAAATATCCTATAAAAACTTATTTCATCTATAAATTAAACTACACCTTAAACATGCACATTATTAATTAAACATACTTAATATTTATATTTTAAAATATTTTTATAACCTAAATACTTTTTCAATATTCCATTACCCATATAAATAAAAGAAAATGAACTTAATAATATACGCATAAAATAGAAATAATCCGTCATGCTATTAAATGATGCATTAATTAATGAACTTGAAAACCTTTGTTTTTCCCTATGTCACTCTTGGGGTGAGACGTGGGTTTCAGGGTGTCGTACATAGCTAGTGTTATGAGTGGTTTCCACAAACCAGAGTTAATTAATAAAACTGGTAAACCTTTGTTCTTCCCTATGTCCCTTTGGGATGTGGGTTTTAAAGAATGGTACATAATTAATGTTGAATGGTTAGCAGGAACATAGATGATTAATAAAGTTGTAAACCTTTGATTTTTTCCATATGTCACTTTGGGATGGGGGTTTAAAGTGTGGTACATAGTTAGTGTTCAACATTTAACACAAAAGTAGACCTTTGTTTTTCCATATATCACTTTGGGATGTCATAAAGCATGGTACATAATTAGTGTTGAATGGTTAGCACCAACTTTTGACAATGTGTTGGCTTTGGCGTATAATGTCCTTCCTTGAAAGTGGTTGTCTTGTTAATTAATGTTGAATGGTTGGCAGAAACATAGATGATTAATAAAGTTTTAAACCTTTGATTTTTTCCATATGTCACTTTGGGAAGGGGGTTTTAAAGTGTGGTACATAGTTAGTGTTGAACAGTTAACACAAAAGTGGGGGCGTTAAAGAAATTGTAAACCTTTGTTTTTCCATATATCACTTTGGGATGTGAGTTTTAGAGCATGGCACATAATTAGTGTGAATGGTTAGCACCAACTTTTGACAATGTGTTGCCTTTGGTGTATAATGTCCTTCCTTGAAAGTGGTTGTCTTGTAAAACTAAACAAGAGTGACCAAGTGGTTGTCTTGTAAAACTAAACATGAGTGACCAACCTGAAATTTACTTACAAAAGTGATGGCATTGCTTTTATATTTATATGTGCAAGGTCAAAGACAAGGCCAAGGTGATGATTATTGGGATCATTGCAAGACCTAGCTCAAGCTTATTTTGATTATGATTATCACTATCTTGGTTTATATTTAATTTTTGCTTTTTGATTAAAAATTGATTTTGAATTATTGCATTTTAATTATTATTATTTTTTTGTAAACTGCGGAAGGACTATTACTTCTATTTCATCAAGTCAAAATCATTACATAAACGTGATGACCTCAACCCGCCCCAAGGGGAAACCGGGTATTTTTGGCCATCTTAAGTCTTTTACTGCCATCCAAAAATAAAAATCCTTAAGTCTATCTGTCCAAGCTATATGCACTATACAATCGTAGAGACTACCTATTTTTCTCATCTTCCTTCTATATCTATCATAACAAAATTTGATTATAAAACTATCCTCTACTTTCTTCATAAAAGCAAAAAGGATGTAAACTAACAGGACTATGCCTCCTTGCCTGACTGCTGTTCCATATCCCTCTTGATGTCAGGGTGGCATTGCTTTAGCTGCTGTTGAATTTCGTCCATCCTCCTGTCTTGCATGAGCAGGGTAATCTGTATATTCTTCAGTTCCTTCTTGAGGTTAGGAATCCCTTGTGAAAGCTCCACCATTTCCATAGCTACTTGTTCCATAGCTTTGGAAAGCAACCTCTTCATGACCCAATAAACATGCAATGCTTGTTTATAAAGGGTCATGCGGCCTCTCGTGTTGCCAGGATCCGGGAGGAGATAAACCCAATCCTCCATTTTAGGGTCAGATTGGTCTTGGATAGCCTCCTCCTCCATGTGCTGAATAATTCTCCTGACTCCTTTGTTAGTATTTTGGTAGTAGGCCCTTTCAGCAAACTGCACTTTCCTTCCCACTGATTCCCTGGTTTTCCTTCTATAAGCTAGAACCTCCTCCTCCCTTTGATTCCCTGTTTTTCCCCTGCCTCTGCCTCGCTGGCCTCTCTGACCTCCCCTGCCCCTGCTCCTGCTGCCTTCTCCCACCACAGTCCGCCTGCTCGAGCCATACTCGCTGCCCTCTTCTTTAACTCCTCCATTCCCGCATCTTTTCCAGCCTTCACCCTCCCACAAATCCTGACTACCTTCTGTTTCACCGGCCTCACTCCTTCCCCGTTTAGCCCGTGTTTGATGACAGTTGTCCTCGTCTGAGTCAAACAGTTCGACCTCCTCCTCGCTGTCATCTGGGACCGTGACTGTCTCTCCATCAACTTGCTCTAGCGCCTTTCCTTTACCCTTTGCACTCCACTTATTAACCTCTTCGTTGGCAGCGGACTCCCTGCTTCTCCCACGCCTTCTAGTTTCCATCCTCACCCGCGTCTCGACTCTGGACTCCTTACACTGTTGCTCTCGATCGCTAGAACCTATTTGTCTCGCTGCGCTCTTCTTCTCACTAGCTTTTCGTTCCTCCCTACTCTGCTGATATTTTTCATGCCACCCTCCTTTCCTCGCCGGCGTCCTCCACCTTCCGCTTGCAATGAGAGCGGAGTCCTTCTACCACCTGTTCCTGCACTTAACTTCCCTGTCCTCTCGACCCTCGCTTGAGCCTGCACCCTTACCGTTCCTGTCTGACATCCGGTCAATATCACCTCCTTTCCGCCCTATTCTCCTTACGCTCCACCTTGAAATGTGAATCACCTTAATGGTCCGGTTGCTCCGGGCCATCATTACATGATCTTCCCCCGCTTTGGAGATCATCCTCTCCCGCCTGAACTTCGATCCTTCACCCGCCGCCCAACTCACCCCGATCGGGGGTCTCTTGTAATCATTCTTATTGATTTGTAGCTATCTCATGGTCCTGTTTTGTTATGATAATCAACTCCTTCCACCTCGGGTTCTCCATTTCATTCTGCCAGCTGCTATCAACCTTCCCTTCCGGATCATTGCTCCCCCAATTGGCGAGGAAATCTGCCACCCTATTTCCTTTCCTCCTGACATGGTTGATTATTATGTAATCAAAACTCTTGAGGATTTCTCCCAAGTCTTGTACTATCCCAGCCGTTCTCCAGCTGCCCACTATTTGCTCCTAATTTTTCCCATTATTAAGTTTTCGTATCATCTCAATAACCACATGAGAGTCCCCTTCTATCTCTAAGTTCCTGTAGTTATTCCTCGCTGCTATCCTTAAGCCTTGGTGAGCTACCCATAGTTCAGCTTCGTTGTTTGTCATTTCCCCTCCCCACTCTGCATAGATCCATCTGATGTTTTCCTCACTGTCCCTGAAGATTCCACCAAAACCTGCGTTCCCTAGGTTCCCTTTGGACGCCCCGTCGAAGTTCAACTTAATGAAATTCTCTTTGGGATATTTAAACTGCTTGGGACTTTGAGCCTGTTTATTCTGCCTATTCTCTTTCCTGGGGTATAACATTTCATATTTCATATTCAATTTTACCAATATTTGTCCTTCCTCCTGATTCGTTTTCCAATCCTCCTCAGTCCAATCCTCCGCTAAGATCGTTTCCTTAATAGCACATAGAACGCCCTTCCATGTTTCTTCTGGCTTTATATGTTTATCAAGGAAGATCCTTCGGTTTCTTTCTTTCCAGAGAAACCAGATCGTGAACCCCACTGTCAAGTCCCATGCTCGCTTAATTACTTTGCAATTGAATTTTTCCTTACTCTAGAGAAAAATGGTTCGTTTTATATCTCTAGGATCTCTCTTTTCCCTGCCATAGAGATTTCCTGTTTCATTCCAAATTTTCATAGCATACCAACAATTATTCAAGATATGGTTCTGGGTCTCATTCTCTTTATTGCATAGGCTGCATTTCGAAGGGCTGAGAAGGCCCCTCTTTTGACTTTTATCCCATGTTAATATCCTTTCCTTACCTACCAGCCAAGCAAATAAGGCTATCTTTGGCCACCATTTGCCTTCCCAGATGATTTTCCATTCCAGGTTTTCCTCTATCCTTTCCTGAGCTCCGATCAAGTAATATGCTTCCTTAACCGTGAAGGTTCCTTTCATGGTTGTTCCCCACCTCAAAATATCTTCCCCATTCCTGACTTTTATCTTCCTAGATTCGACTTCTTTCTCGTATTCATTTTGCTGTTCTTGGTTGATGTTCTCCATCCATTCTTCTGGCTTCCTCCATTTTCTCCATATTCCTTCTGAGTCTCCTTCTTTCCAGTAATCCTTTACGTATTTCCTTCCTTCCCTGAGTGCCTTTTACTGTATATTCTGGAGAGTTTGTATGTTAACAAGTCTGTCTCTCTGTTCCCACCCTTCCTCCCAGAATCTGGCATTTCTTCCTCCTCTGATTTCCCATAAGGCATATCTGTAAACTATACTCCTATTCTGACTTGCCAAGTTCCAAATTGAAGATCCTTTTGGGGTCTCTTCCACCCTGAGGATCTCTTCCGTAGTTCTTGGCATGTTGTACTTGTGAGTCCATATCTTCTTCCAGAGATCATTGCCCCCTCTCATCCACTGCCACCATAATTTAGCCCCCAGCACCCTGTTTAACATTTCTGGGTCTCTTAATCCAAGGCCTCCTTCCTCTTTCCTCTTTGACAGATGTTTCCAAGAAACTAAAGCCCATTTCCTCTGCTGATTAAGGCCTCCCCAAATAAATTTGCCGTATAGCTCTGTTATCTTGGAACAGGCTCCTTTGGGGGTCGCTATAATAGACAAAGGATAAATGGGTATTGCTTGAAGGACTGATTTAACAAGGACAATGCGACCCACTATATTCAGTGTTCTAAATGCCCAACCTGCCATTTTATTTTTGATTTTCTCTATAACCTGTAGCCAATTCACCATTCTGGTTGGATGAAAATCAATCTGATTTCCTAGGTACTTTGTTGGTAGCTCTCCTTGTCTAAACCCTAATGTCCTTGTAAGATGAGATTTGACTGATTCCAAGGTATTGAAAACAAAGGTACATGACTTTTCCTTGTTCACTTCCATACCTGAAGCCTCCATGAATATATCCAGGATTCTTTTTATACCCTTGACTTCTTTTATTGTTGCTTCGCAAAATAGCATTATGTCATCTACAAACTGCTGATGAGTTATGGGAAGATTGCTCCCCCACAGCTTTAGACCTTTGATTTTTCTTTCCCTCTGTTCCTTTTTGAAGAACCTCCCTAACCCCTCCGCTGCCAGAATAAAGAGGAAAGGCGAAAGAGGGTCCCCTTGCCTTATTCCTCTTGAAGCATTAAAAGAAGTTAAGGGTATCCCATTAATAAGAATTGAGAATTTCGACGTTGAAATCATGTTGAACACCCATTCTATCCATCTATTGGTGAACCCAAAGGACTCCAGGACTCTTTTAAGATATTTCCAGTTCAATCGGTCATAGGCTTTGGACAAGTCTAGCTTTATCATCATTCCTTTCTGCTTCTTTTCCTTTATGGTATGAATGACTTCCTGAGTTACCACTAGCCCGTCAAGAATTTGTCTCCCCTCAACAAACCCTGTTTGTTCTGGGGAGATTAGATTTTCCAGGAGGGGTTTTAGCCTTTTCGCTATTAGGGTGGCTATGATTTTATAAATAACATTACATAAGGAAATTGGGTGGAAGCCCTGCGCATTTTCTGAATTGGCATTCTTCGGGATTAAGGTAAAGAAGGTCGAGTTTAACGCTGGCCATACCTTCTGCTTCATACGGGATTCTTCAACTAACTCCAAAATCTCTTTACCCAGAAATCGCCATCCTGCTTGAAAGAATTCTGTTGTAAACCCGTCCGGGCCTGGTGCCTTGCCTTTCTTCATGTTCATCACTATTTCCTCTAACTCCTCTATAGTCACTACTCGCATCAGGACTTTGCTCTACTCCTCTGTTACCAACTTGGGAATTTCCTTGCATATATTCTCAATAGCAGCTGCTCGATCATTTTGAGGCTCAGTTAGGATGTCTTTATGGTAATCAACAAGGACTTTCTCTATCCCTTCTTGTTCTATTACCCTTTCCCCTGCTTCGTTTTTGATGGATAGAATCTTGTTTCTCTGTCTATGTTGTACCATGGCCTGATGAAAAAATTTAGTATTTCTTTCTCCTTCTCTCAACCAGTTGATCTTGGATTTTTGCCTCCAGAGGATCTCCTCTTGCTTCCTTCTCTCCTCCAGTTTACTTATTAAGGTTCCTTCTGTCTTACAGCTTTCCTCTGATCTTCCTTCTATTATTATTCTTTGTTGGATTTCTTCCATTTCCTGTTCTAGTCTATGTTTCTCCTCCATGATGTTCCCAAACTCCTCCCTGTTCCATTTCTTAATCTTCCCCTTCAGTTCTTTTAATTTTAGCTGGAAAGTGTGCATTTTCCCTTTTCCTTGCAATGTACTTTGAGTCCATCACTCCTCTACTTTTTCCAAAAACTAGGGATTCCTAAGCCAGAAGGACTCAAATCTAAAAGGTTTTTTACTCGAGTTTTTCTTTATATCTATCTCCAGGCTGACTGGTCAGTGATATGAACCAATAGCTGGCATTATTTTGGCTTCCAAAAACACATCTCTATTCATGATCGATTCTGATACTAGGAACCTATCCAGTCTAGATGCGATCTGATTTTTCCCTCCTCTACGGTTATTCCATGTAAAAATTCCATTAATAGTTTGCATATCTACCAACCTCTGCTCAGAAATCATTTCATTAAACATATCCATAAACTGATCCGACCTCCTTATTCTCCTTTTTTCTCATCCACTGTTCTAATCAAATTAAAATCTCCTCCTATTATCCACGACATTTCTGGATATATTCCTCTAGCTTCTTGCACATTCTTTAGGAAACTTTCTCTCTCCCCTGCTATATGTGGTCCATAGACCCCTGTGATAAGAACTTTCTCTGCGGATCCTATCACTCTACAAGAGCCAGTTAAGATTCTGGGGAGACTTGTCCAGTTTTCAAATATTAACTCCTCTGGATTCCACATGATTGCTAGCCCACCTGTAGTGCCGATTGCATCTTGTCCCATTACTGCATATTGTATTTTTAATTTTTTAATTATTCTTTCCATCTGTTGCATTGTAATCTTCGTTTCTTGGATTATCATAATTCCCGGCTTGTCTTTTCTCAATCTCTCCTTTAAATACCTCTGCTTTCCTTTGTTGTTGAGGCCCCTAATATTCCAGGATGTAATTATCATTTATAACTTCTTGGGTGGTTGTTGGAAAACCTCCGATAGAGGTATAACCTTGCCTGAGTTAATCAGAATCTCACCTACAGCCTGAATAGTCTCATTCAGTGTTCGTCTTCCCCTCTTCCGGCCTCCTTTGCCAATGCCTTCCATTCCTATGTTGTTATTTTCATATACCCCTATTTGTCCTGTTAGTTCTTCCCCTGCTCTACCTCTTTTTTCTTTGTATTTTTGGAATGTGTCCTTGTATAATTGTTTCTGAGTTTCTGGAATAAATCTCTCGTCAATATTTTTCCATTCCTGTATCAACTTCCTCATAATTTTCTCCTCTTCTGTCCCTGAATCATTTTGTGACCCATGTTCCATCTAGATTTGCTCTGAAGTTATCTCAGGATTTACCCCCATCTCCTCTTCATTCTCCCTAGCCATTATTGTGGCTTCATCCTTTGTTTCTTTGCTGACTTCCATTGGTTCCCTCTCATTCTCTTCTTCTTCGACCATTGCCTCCGATCCCTCATCTTCGTTCTCTTGAAGGACTTGAAATTTGTTTTGGCTTTCTATTATTATAGGCTTTGACTTTTCTTGTAGCTTTTCTCCATCTTTCCCTGATTTCTTCCTTCTACTTCTCTCCTGGAAACCTGTGTGTCCTCCCTCTGTTTTTTCTGCCCTTCTTTTTTCTTCTTCCTATTTTTTAATAATCTCCTCTTCTCTATTTTGCAGACATTGCTTGAACAGGTGTCCATACTCATGGCACCTTCTGCACCTGAAGGGAATGTGTTCATAGTCTAGTGGTTGGTGCCAAATCTCGTCCTGGTATTCTAGCTCTATATATTCTGGTAGTGGCTCTGCTATGTTCATGTAGACGCATATCCTAGCATAGGACGTATATTTCCCCCTCTTTGTCGATTCGGCCACTTTGACAAAAGTCCCGATTGAATTACCAATTCCTTCAAGAATATCCGGGTCCCATAACTCTACCGGCAAACAAATAGTCTGACCCAGATAGGAGCGGCTAGCATTTTCTCATTCTCTGGGTTATATCTTTCTTCCCAATGTCTCATAAACAGTCCTGCATTATTCGTGAAGTATGGTCCTTCCTCAAAATTTTTTTCCTTATCTTCCAAGTTAGCAAATATTACTATAAAAAACCCTTTCGCTCCTAACTTTAAATCTATGTGTCCTTTTTGTTTCCAGCGTTGCTGCATCCATTTTAATAGATCCCTCTCCGTAGGCCAAAACCCAATAAACTTGCAAATTAATGCATGATCCCTCATATAGCATCTATATTCTTCAAGTTTGTTATTAGGGATAACATACTTGGGTTTTTCCTGTGCCCTTGGCAAACATCGACCTCCTGTTTTGGTTTGCCACTGGTTCCCGAGAACCGGTGCCTCCCTGCTGCTCCCCCTTGTCTTACTCTGTGACCTGCTCCCACTTGCTTCTCCTGCTGCTATATTTTTATAGGAGGGGATCTCTCCCCTCCCTTTCCTGCTCCCCATCGCGCCCTTCAGTTCAAAACGAGCTTGGATAAACCCCTGTCTCTTGCTTAATATTTTTTTACAATTCGAATCTGTTCTCTGGGAACCTTTCTTAAGGACGCCGCCGACTCTCGCGTCCTGCCCTGACCGCTTCTGCAAACCCTAGGTTTCAAATCCTGTTTCTGCTCCGCGTTTCCGCCATCCTCCATCATTACTAATTTTTGGAATTATTGCATTTTAATTATTATTAAATTATATTTTAAATATATTATTTAATATATATATATATAATATATATATATATATATATATATATATATATATATATATATTTATTCTGTAAGATTATAAGATAATTTGGAAAGGAAATTGTTTACCAAAACTTTATTATTATAAAATAATAATATAAAAATTAAATAATTATTAAAAATTAAATATTTAAATTACAAATGTATTAAAATATAAAATAATAAATAATTTCATTTTCTAATAATTTTATATTATAAAATAAAAAAATAATATATATAGAATGTATTTAAGTATAAGATATATTTTTATAAAATAAGGTATTAAATTTGTCAATTGGGATTATTTCGGGTGGTTGAGTGAAATAGCTATTATTTTTCTCATCTAGATTCAAATCCCTAGTGACATAATAAATTATAATACTTTGATAAATATTATTGTAATGGATTTTTGTGAGGCTATGGTTAAGAGCTTGTGTTTCCTCCTAACAGGTCATAGGTTCAAAATAAGGGGGTAGAATATGTATGCCTTTGTAGACTTAAGAGTCAAATCAGTATGCAAAAGTGGGTCCCTTGTCCCACAAACAAGGGGGTCTTATACACTAAAATTTGGTATTTGGCATGGCTTAACATTAAAATTAGATGATAATAATAATAATAAAGTGGGTCCCTTGTCCCACTAACAAAAGAGTATCATACACCAAAATTTGGCATTTAGCATGGATATGACATTAAAATTAGATAATAATGATAATAATAAAAAAATTAGATACTAATAATAATAATAATAATAACAAGTACTCATGTTAATTGGCCTAATACCAAAACAAATCTAATTAACTAATATAAATTTATGTGCATATATTAATATACTTATTATTAATTTCCTTAACTAATATAAATTTATGTGTGTATATTAATATATTTATATAATTTGGTTATTATTAATTTACAAAATTATTTTATTTTCTTTGTTTTTTAAATTATCAACAATTTTGAAATAATATTATATAAAAATATTAACTTTTTAATAATTTAGTTTTTTTATATTATAAAATTTAAAATATTTTACATCAAAATTACTAAATCAAATACTAGTTAACAATAAATTATTTACTTATTACCATAGACCTCTATTTCTTTAAAACAAAAACAATAGAATAAAACATTTTAAATTAAATACTAAGTTAAAAATAAATGGTTTACTTATTATTATAAGCCTCTATTTCATTAAAAAACAACAAACGGTTGGCTTATTATTATAAGCCTCTATTTCTTAAAAAAAAACAAACTAAAACAGTTTAATTCAAATGGTATCTACTTAAGTATATTACACCCACTTTATATTTCTCCATTTTAATATAGATAAGGTCCATTTAATATAGATAAGGTAAGTTTGTAATAGTATTGATTTTTTATTTATGAAATTAAATTATAAATAAACAGTTTTAAGATTATATTTTAGTTTAATTAAATTTAATTTAATCGTTGAGAAAAACTTTCTCTATTTTTATTTAAATTTATTTTATAATAAGATTTATTATATATAAACTAAGTAGCCTGACTAATAAATAAATTTAAGTAACTATAACATATCACACTTTCTAATATGAATTAGAAGACAAAAAGAAAATCCCAAATCACATTACATTAAATACTAAACCATATAATATAATATTCATCTTTAACGGATTTAAATCTCAAAATAAACATCTTATACATATTATTAGTAATCATTATATAAAATTAAAACTAGTTGACAATTGTAAAATGTGTTGAGACAATATAGTGTATAACATGGATTTGCATGTGCTAAATAGAAGAAACCTCACTATTTTTGATGTGACAACAATAATCGATAGTGAAACAACTTTGAGATTTGTATGTTTAATGAAAAAAATTGGCTGGTTAACTATTATGGAACTATTATGGGTGTGTTTGTTTAACGAGATTAATAGTTGTGATGCATCATAGTTTTTATTTTTATTGTTAATTAATTGATTCTTTCTGCACACAGTTTTATGCATAGTGTAAGATCTCTGTATAAGCATTTGTTTTGCACAGTCTCTTCTACACAATTTCTTTCACACATACACATTTGTATAACTTCCTCCACACAGGCTTGTTAGAAATAATGGAAACCATGACACTACTTAGAGGGGGTGAATTAGTGGTGTGACCAAATTATACAATTCTTCACAAATTATATTTTTCAATCACTTTAGCAATTATTCATGGATCAACAACACAACTCAATCATATAAAACGTAACATAATCATCATCAATCATATGAGAAACATATACATAAGACGCCAATCTTCTTTTTATTACAAGCTTTAACTTGATTACATCATTGCCCCACAAGCTACTACTAGGTTTATCAACTGCTACTCAAAGGAACTTCTATCTCTTCTTGTTTATCAATCTTCACTAAAAGGGACGACTGCCCCTACTCGTTTATCAACCTCTGGTAAGAGGGAATCTTTGCCTTGCACATTTACCAACACCTACTGGAAGGAGCTACAACCCGTGATCTTTAAGCTACCACTTGTTGGCCCTCT
The DNA here is from genome assembly GCA_000404065.3 of Pinus taeda. NCBI lineage: Eukaryota > Viridiplantae > Streptophyta > Pinopsida > Pinales > Pinaceae > Pinus > Pinus taeda. Next base: position 214,420 of record APFE031518762.1, on the reverse strand, counting down.
TGATTTATCTTCCACATATTTTCAAACTAGAACCAATAGACCACTTACTTCATAAACAAACAAATTTTCTCACTGCAACTTTTCTCCAAAACCACCATATTAACACCTTTAATAATCCTTGATTATGAATAAAATCACATTCAACAATTTCTCATGACACACCAAACTATACCAGCAACATTCATGCTTTCATCAATATGATCTAGGTGCATATTGGTGGCCACCCACCTAGACCTCCAGTCGGTTTCATCAATTTCTTTGTTTATAGCAGCATTTACTATTTTTAGCATTTTTTTGGGTCCTGAACTTCTGGAGCAGTTTTGACCACCTAAAAAGACATATTTTTAGGTCTACATCAAACCCATAGTTGTAGGTAGCTACAACTACGGGCCTGTGGAAAATCCTATAGTACTTGAAGAGATCTTTCCAACGAGGTATTGTACCCGCCAAACAAAGACATTATGACCAAGTTACGACCTCGGGAAGTTCATTGCCCAACTAACCCCAATGGGGCCCACAAACTCTTTGTGTTCCATCTCATGGGGTTGATGTTTTGGTTGTTTAAGGTTTTCCCTTATTGTTCAATAATAAAAATTCCCTTGAGCCTCATTGTAACATAGTTCAGAGGCATGTAGTCACCACATCTCTTCTCAGAGATAAGTTACCCTTGCCCGAGCTAGATTATTTCCATTTTTGTATGTAAGCATATTTCAGTTCTTTGATATTAATGAAATAAAATTTTATTTCTACTGCATTTATATGTTTATTTGTATATCTGTATTTTTTTACATTCCTGTATAAGTCTGGATTAGTGGTATCAGAGTGGTCTGCTCTTTCTCTGTTTTTCTTTGCATATCCCCAATGAGGTTAGGGTATAAGGAGTTAAGGCTCAAACTAGTTGAACATTTGCAAGACCAACCTTGAAACCCTGACAGTCTCCAATGGTGGAAGAAAAGAAAGATGAGGGGGCAGGAGATCCTTTCAAAATATTGCTCGAGGAAGCCCTCGAGTGACAAAGGAACGCGGTGATGGATAAATTTGCCCAGATCCATCGATAGCTACCCATAGGTGATGCATCTTCATTCAACAACCACTCTGGAGGCGACACTCCTTTTAAGGTACAAGTTAACTTTGACATTCCCATATTTGAAGGTCAGATAGATGCAGACGTCATACATAGATGGTTAAATATGTTGGAAGGATATTTTTCAATTCATGACTTTTCCATTTGCGAAAATATTACTTTTGCACTCCTTAAATTCGCCCCACATGTCAAGGACTGGTGGGAAACCTACCATGAAAAAAAGGACGAGAGGGAATCCTCATTGTTTTCAGCCACACCCACTTGGAATTCTTTCTGAGGTGCTATCAAGGAACGATATTACCCTGTCAGGATCTATGAAGATAAATACATAAAGTGGGCCATGATGTCGCGGGGAAGGGACCAAGATGTGTCAGAGTTCTCAAATATTTTCCATACCCTGTTATGAAACCAACTCACAAAAATATAGAAAATATGGATCAACAACTTAAAAATCAGCCTCTTCGAGGGGGAAACCTCCTTTACATTACAAAAATGAACAATTCTTGGATGATATAAATGACAAGACCTCCTTTCTATATATAAGAGTCTAAGGGGTCCCAATACAATCAGAGCCTACATAACAATAATATTGTAGGGGCACAACAATAACGATAGTGAGATTCTATTGGGCATAATAATAACAACATGGGGACTATATGGGCACAATAATACAATAAGGAGGTTGCACTAATAAAAATAAGGGGTTACACTAGTTGTATAGGGACCTAACATGCCCCTCTCCTTCAAAAAGTGTTGTCCTCAATGCTTGAGTAGTTCTGGATGCTTCTGTATAAAATTCTCATATTCCCATGTGGAACCT